>JAIPRL010001536.1:0-79683 GCA_025469235.1 Pemphigus obesinymphae | reverse complement strand
CTCTTAAATTCTAAAACTTCAAACATCACAAATTCGCCCCCTCATCACGTCTCAACTCCCTAAAACATCCGACCCTCTGGAAGAAGCTCAGGCTTGAGACAGAGTACCCCCCCACAAAGCAAGTCAATTCAAGTACTGTAATTACTCGTTAGATCAATGATCATTTGTTTTCAGAATTGATTTGATTTTTTTTATTGGTATAATATAATATCTTATTAAAATACTTTTCGCCTTAATTATTTTACATAATTACATAATAAATACATTTTTTAATAAACTGATAGTATGCATATGATCTAAAAAAAAAAAGTAGAATATAACACAACTTTCCCCTGATTAACATTCTATGTTTGTAGGTATATTTGGGTAGTTTTATTAGATCATATAATATTCATATTTTTCCTAAGTGATTATGTGACACCACTCTAAAAACATGAAGTGTTACATACAATGGATAAATTATCTCTACATCATACTTTAAAAACGAAATTTTGCATAAGTATTAAAACTACATTTTTGTTGTAATTTTTTAAATTCATCGAAATGTTATTCAATCGATCTGTTTGAAGTTTGAAATTACGGTTTACGGTATACGGTTTATTTTTTTATAACATATTTATGTTCTGCAAATGTCAAGAGTATGAACACTTATATTGAAATATTCAAGGCTTCTTAAAAGTTAAATGTAAAATGAAAAAAGTAATATTTTTTTTTATCATAAAGTAGAAAAATGAAATAAAGAAAATCAATATTAATTTCGAAGAGCAATTGAGTGTATGATATTTTTTGTTAGTCCATCTTTGGCCAACACAAATAAGATCGATGATTTGTCCACGCGAGAATATTCCACGTATAATTGTCCGTGTGAAAAATGTGGTGTGCCCAAATCTAAGCCGCAAACGACATCGTTTGGCGTTGTGACTTATTGATTGTCATAGCGTATACCAGTCTAATAGAAAATTGAACGCGTGTGACTTCAAAAATGTTTGTCATCAATTTTTTATTGACCAATCGCGTGCCGTTGCACAGCTGCGGTGAGTTAAAATTCCGAAGTAAAATAACCGGAGATCCAACTTCCAGTCATAGAAGGTGTGGTAGCATGCCCGGCAAATCCAGTGAGATCAAAAATTGTGTTGGATAATTTACAGCTTCGTTGGTATCGCAAACTGTATTAATCGATTTCTATGATACCAAGTCGCCCGGCAACGACAGCCTTATCTTGAAGTTAAAATCGTCGATGTCCACATTTTTTTTTGCTGCCAATATGGCTCTTCTGCCAGCCACGCACGATTTATGCGTTGTATACGTACATCGGTTAAATATATGGTCAATGAGATCGTTTTGCGAATCAACTATTGTGCAGAAATCGGGGGGAAATTTTATGCAGCCAGTATTTTCATTAACAGCAATTTCTCCTTCGCCGATATCTAACAATTGTTTTGAGAATGTGTCAGTGGATGGATCTTGTAGCATGTTTATTTTTAGCTGGACTTTTTCAATATTACGCCACAGTGACGATGATTTCAAGCAAGCGTAGTTGTTCTCATCTGCGTACGTTGAACGTAGAATGACGGGAAGCGTTTGTCTGAAATCACCTGAAAGGAATAGCAGAGTGTCGCCGAATAGTTTGTCGTTGTTTTATATGTCTTTGACCGTTCTGTTGAACAAGAGAATGTTTGTGTGCAATAGTGCATTCATCCCAGATGATAATTTTGCATTACTTCAGCACTGTGGTCATGGACGATTGTTTTTTTTTAATATTCAGAGGCAGCTTAAATGCTGAATGAGTTGTTCTGCCCCTATCCAATAAAGTTACTGCAATGCCAGATGATGCAACGGTCAATGCGATGTCATTAATTGATCGTATTTCGGCGAGAATTAGCGAAATGAGAAAGGTTTTGCCAGGTTTCAACTGGTGAATAAAAAAAAAAAAGAATCCACCTTGTCCCGTCGAAATTGCTACCATAATGCGGTCGTAAATAATATATAGGAAACTTTCAACAATAATTTAGGCCGTGACATTTTATCATTTTTAGGAACACTTCGGAGGTGCGAAACTAGTAAACATTACACAGTTGCATAAATAATATTTCATAGATACCAAGTTTTGAAAAGACTACTAATTTCCATATAATATATAATATAATCATTTTAATTTTATAGTTATTTTTATATTCTAAATTTTTTAGTAATAAATCTTTTAATTTTTGTATGGAAGATGGTTTAAAAGTTACGAAAAAATCTATAACTATTAAAAACATTTATTAATGGCTCGAAAAATATATTGATGTGATGGATACTGCTTATTTTATATTAACATTAGTGTGAATCAAACAATAATAGGTATGAGTATCTTGGCAGTTAAGAGTTTTCTGATTTCTGATTTATGTATGGGTCTTATAATGACGTGTTTTATTTTTATTTTTGTATGTATACACTTTTTCAGGCAGAAGAAGTCCCAGTAGTTTTCTTGAGCGTAAAGAAAAACTAACCTTTTTTACCATATTATATAGGTATATTGACTTTTTTTTTCATAATTAGGAAATTTTAAATTTTAACTAAGTTAAGTTACTTTTTTTTTCAAAGTTCACTTTTAACTTTAAAAAAACATACGAGTAATTTTAAACTTAACTTATATTACATTTATGAACTTAACTTAATGAGTTAAAAAATATCGTTAACTTGCCCAGCCTAGGAAATATTGTATATCTACATACATGAGAAATAATATGTTCTACATGTATGGTTCATAATTCACATTAAAAAATATATTTATTTGTACCATAAAATGTAGCTACTCATATGTATATTGTTTCACTATAAAACATTTGCTAATAAAAGCTCCGGTACTTTCGTTTTGGTCTGTGTAAATAATTATTGTATTGCATATCAAATTGTTTTATTTAGTACTTGCAGTTTTTACAAGGATATAAGCGCAAACGATTTTCAATGAAAAACTCATGTTAGCATTTCTAATTTTTACAACTTACAAACATCTTAGAAATATTGAATAAAAAAAGAAACTATAGATTAAAATATTATCTATTTATCCAGATTATTTATTTTTAAATGCATATAAACATTTTTCAAGTGTTTAGTTGTTATTTTTCTTAGTTTTTTTTTTCAATAATTTACTATCAAAAATTTACTCCTTAAAAGTAGTGTTTGACATCTGCTTATTGTAAAATAAATTATGTGTCAAAAATTAAACGAAACATTTTGAGAATATTAAATATTTCAATTTATAGATAGATTAATAATCATTTAAATTTCTATACATAACAATAATATTTTTCATGGTGTATTAACATGATTACACTGGGTGGAAGTCTATGATATACGAATAGGTATATAAATGTAACTGAGGAAGTAGTTGAACTAAATTTTCTAGTTAGGAATTGGAGGAAATATTTTTAATAAAAACAGCCACTCAGTAGGAAGTGGAAACACTACCCAATGATAAATTATCCATATGAATGATAAATCATTACTTTCGACAAAACGATTTTTAGTGATCCCGTGTATATAACATGAATATAACTGTCAGTAATATCTAAAATTAACTCTATTATTTAACATAAAAACTTTAAATTATAATACCGAAAAATACATATTTAAAGATTTAAATGGGTATAAAAAAATCATGATTTTAGTAGTTTTGTATTATTTTTTGGTAGTTTTTCTTTTTGCATTAAAAAACTATTGTGAAAATCGAAAAGTTATCGTTTTACAGTACCAATTAGATGTAATTTATTACCGCAAACAGAATAAACATGTGAAGATTGGAGTACTTCCTCTGGTCGAAAATTTGTTAACGGAGAAAAATGTACGAATTCACATAAAATAAACAGATTTTTCGTAATGCTATCAACAATGTCCTATTGTATTATTTTCGGAGAAGATTATAAAAATTTTGTGTAAACAGATTACCTATTATTTTTCAAAATGTCTACCTACATAGGTATTTTTTTCTGATACCGTCACGTTGTGTTCAATTATTATCGTGTGACATGGGTTTAATTTTTTTTTTTTCACTAAATAGTAAATTATAATTTATATGACAGAAGAAGTAATTTGTCCAACAATGCTTATACCATTAGCCACAGTACCATTCTATATATAATATATAGAAAAATAGGCATGTATGTGGGTACCTATATATACATATATTTTATTTTATTATAATTAGTATTTTAATTATAACCATGATATATAGCTAAAATAAATTCGTTTTCATTATCCACAAAAGCAGATACATTATGTAATATACGTAAAAATAAGTTATCTATTATTTTTATTATTTTATTTTTATATTTTTATTATTTTTATTATATTATTATCTATTATTTTTCGAGTTTTTCTAGTTTTTAATTTAAAAGGTTTTATTACAAACGTTTCAGTCAATTTTCATTTCTGAAATTTAAGTTAGATAAAAAAAAAAATTATCCACAGATAACATATGAACCTATACATCAAATTCACTTCGTTTAATATTTATTCTGTTACGACGTGTTATTGGTAATTGAGTATTAAACCTTCCTCTCAAAATCTCCCTCCAATAGGTCTTCGACTTTGTCCATTGCATACAGCCCGTATAACTCGATTTTAGTTTCGTTTTTGGAAAACGGATCGATGGCCAAATTCTGATTTAGACTCTGCAGGCGTGAAATCCCTAATGGTCGTCCCCATCGTTGTTTTCCGTCCTCCTCGTCGAAATACATATCAGTTTTTATTCGTACCCAGGGGATATCAACCGAGTGATCTACACCGATGGGACGGTGAATAGGTCGCGAGCGCGAGAGCACTTTTCCCTTTCTAACAATTGTCAGAGCATAAAAACAGTGGATAAAAAAAAAAAAAAAAAAAACAAAATAATAAAAAATAAAAACCTTTGGCTGCCAAATTTGCCGTGTGACATTGGAGGTTGCCCACTGGGAGTATATTGTCCAGCGTACTGTTTCGTGTACGCGTGGCACCAGTTATAGTACCGTATACCTGCTCATGGGTATAGTTATATAGACTTTTTTTTTATGCATAATGTATATAGTCAGAAGATACCCTTACAATCATTTACTTTTCTAGGTGCAATATATACACGATGTTCCCTAATAACATAAACTGTTATATACCTGACTTATACACGATGTACAATATATATATATATATATATATATACAAGTTTTTACGACAATAATTTAAAAATAAACTCATATTTTTAATTGGATTGAATAATCTAGCTAGCTTTTGTATGAAATAATTTAATAATTTCGTTTCTTTGTTAAATTTATTTCAGTACGAGAATTATTAACCTCGAAAATGATGAAACTTTATATAATGATTTTTTTACACTACTGTAAGAAATAAATAGGCTATTTATTATATCAAAAAACTTGCAGTTCTAAAACTCAATAAACATACGACCCATCAATATCTTGGAGTGAAATAAAGATTTAGAACAATGATACTTAAATACAAAATTATTTTGAAAAAAAAAAAAAACTAAATAAACGCTGCCCGAATACAGATAATAGAAGTGTGTATATCGTCCTTTTGGTTCTTGGATAGGATAGTATAGTATTATTATTTTATATTTGAGAGCAAAGATAATAATTTATTACATTCGAAAATCGTTTATAAGCGAAGTTCGGTAAAATAAAATTTTCCGATTTATAATAATTGTCGGTAGTTATCCTTTACGATTTCAAAACTATTAAGAAATGAATTAATTAATACCAATCATTAAATGACCTCCCTCCAAAGAGTACTAAATATAATTGAATTTATATTACAAAAATAGTTACCTTAAAACGCCTATATAACTTATAAAAAAAAAAAAAATGTTTCAGAAAAATAGAAAAATAAACATTATTGTAAAATATAAAAAAAAGAGTTCCTTCACTTCTCTTAGAATCTCTAATAATAATACTATTATCAATAGGTGACGATTATAATAATTGTATTATATGTTATATATTCATGTATTTACCTATAAACTTCAACACTATATCACGGGTACAGTTTTCAAAATGAATTCGAATTTGTTGCAAGCACTCCCACCAAAAAAAAAAAAAAACCAAAACAAAAATATAATAAAGTTGTTTTGTTGGCACTTGATATATAATATGATTAGTTGGAATTATCAGGAAATCGAAAAAAATTTCATGACCTGTAAAAACATATGATATAATCATATATTTTTGAGGTGGATAAATATCGATGTGGTAACTGGAAATTGCAATTTACAATAAATTACAATGAAAACTGAACACGCCTGTCAAAAAAATACAACATAAAAATTAGATTTCGATAAATACAATGCATAGGTTTTAAATTCTACTTAAGTGCAGCTTATAGAGATACAGTTTTTTCTAGAAGTTTTTTCATTCAAATATTGCAGCGTACACCTAATTGTATATATACCGGCCGCACTATAATATGTTTAAAGTTTACTATAATAAATAATAATATACAGTACCATATACCTAAGTATAAAACAGAGTGTTTGCTTTTTGTGCTTATTTAGGTATGCGTATATTAACTATTCATATGATTATCCAAAAAATATTGCAATATATTTTTTCAACCCAATCTCCTGCGCGTGTCACACCCGCGTACGCGTACAGTCTAATGTGGTACGACGCCATATTTGCATAATATATTGACCATTCGCGTTAATACCACCCGATCAGGGCAAAATCATTATTTAAATATATATATATATAGATTTTACATAATATTTTAAAAATACATGTGATATTAATATTACTTATCTATATTTGTAGGGTTAAATAATTTTCATATTAAATTCTGAGCCTAAGTAAAAAAATGTTTTTTTTTTTTAAATAAATTTTTATATATACATACACTTTTCAGCCAGACGGAATAAAGTAAAAAGTGTGTGGTATAGGGATTTTTGATAGGAAATGGGTTCTAGTTGGTACTTATTATACAGGTAAATTTCCAATTTTCAAAGTAGTTTTTAAAAACTTAAATAAAAACTAATTTTTATAAGGGAAGGATCACGAAAAGTTGTTATATGTTAGAAAATAACAAATAAACTAGTCCTGGTTACCGCCTATATAGGTGATACATAATATTCATAACTATCAAAATATACTGAAAATTATTATAAATTGAAAAATAAAAATAAAATAAAAAAGTCAAAAACTTGAAATTTACACTAAACATTTACTATAGCACCATATTGACTTTGTATTATTTATGAGTCATATAAATTCTAATAGTATTATTCATGTTATATACACTGAAGCTTACTCAGAATCGGTTTATGAAAATAAATTCTTTATCATTGTTTTCTAACACATTGGGTGAGTGCTTCCTTCCACCCCATACTGAACGGATTTTTAAGTCATACAAATTCAATACAGTTAATAAAAAACACATTATGCGAGTTAAGAATAAAAACGTTCTTAATCGCCAATTTTTGAAAAAGTAATTTTTTACCCAACCATTAAATTCTTATATGGACTATATTATTTAAATTGGAATGAACTGATTTCGAATTTGCATTATTATTGAATGAATTAAAATGTACTAAATCAATGATGAGGTATCATTTATAGAAATTTAAAAACGTTCTTATGAATAATTTTGTCAAAATCAAAGTAGAACCTTTTTATTAAAAATCTATCGAATAGTTCGATGTTTGAAAAATCTAACATAACTTCGAGAGTTCGGTTCGTGTTCAAAAGTCGTATTCAAGTAGTAAAAAGTCGAATCGACCATGATCAAGGAGTTCGAACTTGAGTAAAATTTTGAACTTAGACGAATTATTTGACTCGAATTACGAAAGTATGGTGATCTAAAATAGATTTATCTTAATTCCGATTACTGAATTTGAACCTCTGACCATCATTAGATCTCATCAAACCTGATTAGTAGAATTACTTTTGCAATTCGTATACATCGATTTTTGTATTATATCAGAAATAATATTGTTAATTAATTAATTTTAAAAATATTCCGCCTACGGTGGACACTTGCGTTCACTTCTTAGAAGATAGACATTAACACCTAAAGTATTTCCAAAGATTAGGTTGACAAAATAAGTTATCCGAAAATCGATCGAACTTATTATTCTCGGATTTTAATAAGAATTTGAACCTCGCTATACTCGGTTTTCGACTGAATAAGAAGTCGCTCGGACGTTTCGTTCTCGAACTTTTGTATAGCCATTGTCGTGTCAGATTGATATGATCAAAAGTCCAACTGAACATCGTATATATGATAAAAGTTTGCCCGAATGTATCAATATAAATTTAGTTCAAGTTGTGAAAAATACTACGGAAGTCCTACTATTTTAAATTCATTATTATGAGATATAAAAACTGTAGTATAGGTCGGGAATCTATGAATCGGCAGGAAAGACTTAAATTCTTAATACAGACTCGTCACAGAGTATTATAAAATTAATAATTTTATTAAATAAAATAGGTAGGTAGGTACAAAATTTAATTCAAACAGACGAAAAAAAAATTTATAAGAAAATATATTACGATTTCGGATATCGGATAAAAAAAAAGTCGCAAAAAGAAAAATGGGCAGAGTGGGATTCGGAATGGCGTCACTGTATTGCTAAAAATTTATAGCTAAAAAATCGATGATAAAGTGATTGAAATTTGTCGTATTTAAACTATTCGAATAACGGACTGCACCGTTACGCATATCGACAGATAATATAGGTATACGTGTATTTGGAACGAACGTCCTGGTAGGACGGAGACGATCGGGTAGAAAAGAAACGCTTTCAAAATACCATATACACGAATTCGTTCAGATGTAGATGCACAAAAATAATGATGAAAAACGGGGAAAAAAATTTGGAAAAAATGCAAAAAAAAAATTTCGCACGAAGTCTCCTCCTTTCGTTGACCAGGAAGTTGGCGGCGCGGTATACCGTATACATTATCCTATTACCCGCTTAACGGGGAATTGTGAATCGAACCTAAGACCATAGGCACCTAAACACTTATTCTTATCTAACGACCTAACTAACCGATATGAATGATCGTACGAAACGTGGGTCTAATAAATACTATAAACAACACGGGCGGCTCGATATCGTAACAATAAGGGGCCGATTATACGATGGTGTTGTAGAACATCGAGGGATAACGGACGGAAAGCGAGCTATGATAACGAACGGTATGTGGGGAAACGCGTTTCTTTTCCAAATTTTCCAAAGCTCAGAGAAAAAGTGAAAACGCAGAGGAACGAAAGGCGCAAAATTTTCAAAACAGGCCGTGGAATTAAATTTCTATAAAAAACGGGTAAAAAAAGTTAGCATTTTATGTGTAAGAATTAAAATTTATAGGTACCAGTACATTTTTACATACAAATTTTTCATGATCCTCATCACTATTGCCTCACTCAAAAAGAGTTACGCTTTCAATGTGTTACATCATCTGAAATGCATTGAGCTCATGCGGATCAAGCCAGTTATCACTTATTAAAATATAATGATAATAACAGAGTTGAATTATTTTTATACACCTAAAAGCATTTATTTTATAAATCAGAAATATATTCTTGTGCATATTCAATATACCCACAATAATATTACTGTACAACAGCCGTTCAAACCGTAAGCATATATATATATATATATATATACATGAAAAGTATCAACAAACACCGTCCCCATCGTATATTTCAACAGAATATGTCGGTTAGTATTACGTTCTACAATATTAATATACATGCATGTACAGTGTACATAATATGTACTTATATTATACTTTTTTTGATTTTTACTTTATATTTTTGCATACATGTATAGTATATCTACATAATATATATATATATATATATACTGTTTTATATAGTAAGTCTATTCAAAAGTTTTTCATTACGTCTTATTATTATTTTATAATATATATATGGGTTATATACTTATAACATATATATATATATATATATATATATATATATTGTACCTAACTGGCGGAATGTTAGGTAATTTTATTTTTCAAAACTATTTCCATTTGCCATAACCGTACCTCGGGTATAATACATTTAATAATATAAATTTGCGTAGATATACACTTGTACGTTTGCTGATATCCCGATTGAAGTCCGGTTTGTTTAAGATTCTGTGTATCCATATAACATGTACATTCATGTACATTCATCAACATTTCTCGAGTGTCAGTATTGGTTTTACTTTGATTGGTTTTTATATTATTATTCGTTAATTATTATTATATTATTATCGAACAGACAGAGAGTTATCGATAGATGGAATACAAATTGTCACAACAATAATATAATAATAGTATCAGACATAGTATTAAAATATTCTCAGTAAAATTATGTGATTTTTAAAATATTTATTAAAAAATTGCGGAAATATTGTACAAATATATTTTCGGCCAAGAAGTTCACATTTTAAACGTTTTAGTTTTAATACTTTCAAAACATTTTATTAAACGAGGAAAATTTAAAAAATAAAAACGGTCCAACATGGTATGCATGCGATATGGGATTTTATTCGAAAAACTTGCTTTCAAAGTTGTGATGTTTATTTTCAAATCTACTGTATATACATATATATCACTAAAATCTCCTTCCAAATGGAGGTAACTACAAAAAAAAAAAAAAATCGTATTTTTAAAATGTTTCTATAAAAATTATAAAACTTTTATACTGATTTTAATTTTCTTAACATAAGTTTAAAACACCTTATACCCGTATAGTATAGTTACTAAAGTACATAAACATAGTTTATTGATTTGGTTACCAGGGGTATTCGTTTTTTATAAATGTTTATTCGTTTTATTAGTTTCAGAATAAATATATATATATATATATATATTATATATTACATATTTTATCATATTACATAAATATATATACGCCGAATATATAGCCGGCCGGAGCGAAAAAAAAATCGTCTAAATTAGTTGCATCCGTCAGAATGCACTATGAACCTTTCATTTTTATATGTACAGCATAGATACTTATTGATTTTTTTTATCTATTTGTTCTAAATAGTAAAACTTATAAATAATAAATTATTAATCAATCAATACCAGATTTTCCTCGATCGTATGGATACATTCCAAAGAATATACGACTATTATAATATATTAATATATTATTGATATATGTTTAATAGTTATAGTATTTATTTATTTTTTTGTAACTAAATCAATTGTATATATTTGGCATTAATTAGTTAGTTACTTATTTAGTATTCTATACTATATACACTAGAAAATAAGATGTATTAAAAATTAATCGGGATGCCTCTCGATATAATTAATAAGAAACCTGAATAAAATTTCAAAAATTCAGTCTTCATAATTGATAAACCATTTTATATTTGATACAGAATGATTAATTAAGTATTAAAATATTAAAAGATTCGATGAGTGTGTTTCAGTGTGCTGTATCACAGATATATGTATCATGTATATTGTATCATGATACATATTCTGAAAGTATCTTGTATCTTAAGCTAGGTACTTTTTTTTTCCTGTATCATGTATATTTTTTTGCGAAATAATACAAGATACATCAAGCAGGAGTACGGTATGAGCTTCAGAATCGAATTGTTCTAGTAAATCGCGTTTTAGTGACCTTGAACGAACGTGTATCTAGTTAACCGGAAATCTAGGTAAATGTCACTCAGAAATTTGTCTGAAATAAATAAAAAATAAATAAATTGTAATTCCAGTTTTTAGGATAGATGTTTCAGTTGAGTTAAAAATATAAATTATCTTTAAAATTATAAAAGTTAATTATTCGGAATGCCAATGCAAGTAAGAAGTTAGAAGTGGATATTTCGCAGTTTTGCAGAATGTACATACATATTAGATATATGGTTTATTTTGAAATTTTAAACTCATTAACTATATGTAAATATTGAGCCACTATATGGACGATATTATATCGATGTAAGATAAATAACGGATTTACGAGATATTTTTATAAATAAAGATATTGTCATATTTTTCTTAAAAAAGAACCAATAAAATAATAAAATAAAATAATTATTGTAAGTTTGTCCAAACTACACCAATGTGCAACTATTGGCGTCGTCCAATTTCCACTCGATAAACATTGTATATTACGAGGCTTCTTGAACATTTTTACTGAACTTTTAGTCTTTGTTCATACTTTAACTGTAAAAGAAATACGCATTAACTCTGGCAAAATCGTTTGGAAATGGGTTTCTTTATTCTTATATATTTGATATCCTATTATATTCTACCTATTATATTCCACCGACTACATTATTATTCTGCTAATAATAATGCCAATGCTACCAATAAAATTTGATGACCATGTTATACAATATTTTGAAGTTTGAACACTATTTATTTTAGTATAGCGTAAAAACAGAGTTAAAAAAGTAGACAAGTGCAATATATTTACATAGAAGGAACTCGATAAATGCATAATAAATATTAATTATTAAGTTAAGATTTATATGCCCTTACAAAAGAATTTCAAAAAATTCACAAAAAATAATTCAAAAGTGAATTAACAATCTAAAATAATTTATAAAAAAAATAGTTATAAATATATATTAATCTATAACTGATTTTATTAGATTTGTAGGTAAGTTTTATTTTTTATAGAAGATTATAAGTTATACAATTATTGTAATTGATCACTATATACAATTCATTATTTTATAAATATTTATATCCTGTTAAATGTATACCCTAGGAATATGTTTTAAAAATTAAATAATCGACCAAAAATACTAAAATGCTCCAAAATAATCGAAGAGTTAAAAAATATAATGTCAAAAAAGTAAAAAAAAAAAAAGTAAAAAGCTGATCAGTAGGAGGTGGAAGCATTTTGCTCGTTTCATATAAAAAACTAGTGATGAATATGTTATGTTTGAAAGCAATGAAAAGTAATTTTATTTTATCGATAAAACGGTTCTGAGCGATGATCGATGTACAATTATTTTCTAATTTATTACAATTTTCCATAATTTTCTGTAATTTTACTTTACGCTTAAAAATTATTTAAAAAAATTAAAAAATTAAAAACTATTGATTAGCTTTTTACTCAACACCTAATCAACTCTTGATCAATCTAATCAACGTGTATATAAATGTATATAATTGTAAATATAATTATATAAGTTGATAACTAGAACTATATATATTATAATATGTCAATTGTTGTAATAATTGTGTTAATAATTGTGTTTAATAATTTGTAGTTTTTTATTGTACTTTTGGTAATTACTTAAAAATCAAAAAATAACCTGTATGAGTATTAGCTAGGACGAATTTTCTATCCAAAATATTATAAAATCAGAAAATTACTCATTACACTGAGAAACAAAAATTATATACAAATACTTTACCTTTATATTACCTAGATATTTCACGAAACACCTTCTCCAACTTACGGAGCTACATTTTAATATACACAGTTGTAAATGATATATTTTCAATACATTTTAATTTATATATTATCAATAACTATATAGTAATTGATAATATACTTATAAAGTCTTAAAAATTTAACACAAATTTAATAAATAATAATTCACAAATTATATATTATGAAGTAATAAGGTAACATTTATTATAATTTCAAAATTAAAATATTTTAGATATTTTTTTACTTTTGATTAAATTGGTATATTTTTATATTAAATAGGTATTAATATACGTACTTACCTACATATTTGACCCTACCAGAAATGTTATTATTACTCTCGTTCTTTTTTAATATGGTTTCCACAGTTCTGGACAATGTTTTTTTTATTACAACAAACGACAAAATATTTTTTTTTTTTTGTCTTTTATATTCTTTGAATTACATATAATTAAGTTCGTCCTAAATCACGTGCAATTGCCTTCAATGAGCGCTTTCAAGCACACATTGTATACTTTCACGGCTTGTTAATGTATTACTTTAGGTAGAAAGGTATGTGCCATATTTTATACATAAATGGTTATGGTTAATGTTCATGTTAATGACGCATAAACAGATTTTATAAACTAAAATTCACATGATACTATTCATTTTTGGTTCGCAACGATTTTGACCACCTAAATGGGTGTTTGTGGGAAGACATTGAATTTATTTCACACTCAAAAGAAATCATTTGTTTAGTTTTGATATTTTAATTGGAAATATTTTCGAAAAGGCACAAATCAAGGATTTTTATTATTGAAAAATGATCATGTTATATTAGTTGTTGTATTAGTAATTTATATATTTCAAATACGTAGATAGGTAATTTATATATATATATATATATACTTGTATATCATATTATATATGATTATATTTATATAATCTGTGCTTTATCATTGTATGATTTATACAATATAATACTATACATAGTATACAGTGTTCACTGTAACATTCACTTAAAAATTTAATTCATTCACGTTCATGTTCAATACGTACAAAATAAACTTGTTTGTGCTTTCGTTAAAAATTATTTGAAAAGAACACGTTCATGTTCACGTTCTTTAAAAAATTAACGAATTTAATTGGTCGTTCATTTTAATTAGCTAATTATTAACAAAATAAAAACTTTTTGTTTATATTTACAAACAAATTACCGGTTCATAGAAACTATTGTTTTCACTTTAAGCGGATCCAAGGAAATTTGACATAATTAGTATTATATTTAAATCTAATAAGGTTTATAACGACATTTTTATATATTTAAAATTAATTTTAACGGTTTGAAAACCATAAAAATTTCTTAAAAATATGAACGTGAACGCATGAATGAGCGTTCATAAGAGTTGTTATTTTCAAACACTGATAATATATGTATATTTTAATTTTGAAACTATGAAAAAATGTCATATCGTAGGGTGAAAACAAAGAAGTTCTATGTCTGATTTTTTCAAAAACCGTTTTTTTCAATAATTCATATATCATAATATATGAATGGTCTAATATATTTTAATCTTATATCAGTAGTCTTACGACCTACAATATTAATAAAATATGAAAAACGAAAAATAATAAAATAATATAATAAATATAATAGTATAAAATAAAAACTTTTATATTTGTTAGTCTCCTCTTCCCCTCATAACCATAAAATAGACTCGGCAGCCATTATTGCCCAACTCATTGACCTAATTATCAAAATCTCCATTGGAAAGACCAAAGTTTAGAATGTCGCTTTATTAAATTAAGGTCGCTATCCTAACTATCCTCCTCTCCTTCTTAATATCAATGGCTAACACCAGAATTCTCTTTTGGAACTGTCAGAGCATCGCTCGGAGAGGCCCTGAACTCTTACAATTCGTCTAAAAACATAATGTCGACATCCTTCTTTTAAATGAAACCTATCTATCCAACGGTCGAGGATTTCAATTCCCGAATTTCTACTCCTACTACACTACGCATCGTGGGTCAATATCCATCTGCTCGTACAGCTGTCCTAGTTAACAGACTCTATGTTCTGTATTATATGTTATATATATACATTATATGTTCTGTATACGTCCAAATTTCTAAAACCTCTTTGATCAACAATTCTATCCACATTCGTAGAAATCCTAAATTCCACCCTCTTCCAATTATCTCCTCTCCTCAAACCATAGAACTCCAAATTTTAAATTCTCTGATACCATATTCGCCGCAATTTCTAGCTCCACTTCTGTCTTCATTCCTCTCAATCTCAAACAAGGCCTCCTCCAAAATATTCTCCGCGAAATTTCCTGGAAAAGGTGCCTCCGTTCCAAAAGGAAAAGAACCTGAGATCCAATCATTATAAGATCCGATTAAATGCCCAAACTCTGCTTTTTCCGAAATCGTTTTTCCTCCCATCGCGAGAACGACTAGTTCAACCTCTTGGGCTCACTACCATCCTACCCAAATAGTTGCTTCACCTTCTATCAAATCAATAGAGGTCTCCTTCTCAAAACCCCTCTAACACCATTAAATCCAACAACGCCTACCTAATTTGCGATCCCATTAGTAAAGCCGAATTATTCGCTGATATAATGCAAGATAAATTCAAATCTTCAGTCTACTCTCTCTCCTCTGATGTCCTCATTCAGGATACCCTTTTCTCTTCCATAAACCACCAAAAAATAATCTTTTTCTCTCCAGCGAAGTTCAAGTAACCATTCGAAAACTCTAAAAACGAATTATCACATTATTTTTGAGTACATAAAAGTATTAGGGCAGTACTCTTTTGTTTTAACTCAATATTGTTATGGTATTTAATTAATTATTTACTCCGTGTTACTTTTCTGCATTTATCTAATGATAATTATAATAAATTAGATGTTTCAAAATGTATTTATATGATTTTAATCTCCAAAGGGTGCACTGACAAAAAAAAAAAAAAAAAAAAAAAATCAATCTTTAAAAAACTTTAAAAATGCTCTCCTGGAAAATGTATAAATCAGACATAGAACTTTTTTTGTTCTCATCCTATGATATATTCAATGCACGATAAAAGGAAGATATTAAGAAACTATATAGTGAACTGCAATAAGACTTTCTTACTTTCAAAAAAAAAAAAAATTATTTCTGTCTGAATCACGTATTCATAATAATATAGTTTGGTTGATAACAAATATAAATACTGGGCATGTGTCTCTTAAAATAAAATATGGAATAATTATAGATTTTTTTTATGAACTACCAAATAAGTTTTTTAATTTTTTAAATAAAAGTATTATATAAAGTATATATTATACGTAAGTATGCGTAAAATACAACTTTCATAAAGTAGCAACATACGTTATTAATATTTGAGTACCTATATATATCCAAGACACAACCATATGTAATTATTCTAAAAACTTAAAACTAAATTAACCAATTGATGACAAATTAATGTTTTAGTCAGATTATATTACATTTTTCAATAGTCAACTCATGCATTTTTAAAATACCATTAGATTTTGTGTGATTTTTTTTGTACTATTTTGGTGAATTTACTAGAAAAATTTTCCATCATTTTTATTAAGTTTTATATTTATACCGTACAATTTTTTATATCCTATAATTTTTAGATCCGTCCCTTCACATAAAATTGCTCAAATAATTCAACATATGTGTGTAATAAAGAGTTTTAAAAAGTTTTTAATTATCCCAAACTTGTATTTTTGGTATTTCCTGGTTCCTTTGAAATCCTTATTTTAATCTAAGTTTATTGGTCTGAATATTTTGTATTATATCATTAAAAAGCAGCTCACATCTATAATATATTGATCGAATTAAAATATTTTCAAAAAGAGCGAAAGTTATATTGTTTGTATTAATATTGATTCAATATTATATACTAGCTAGGTACATTACATAGTTCACATTTTATATTTCGAGTATATTGGCGTGCTATGTTGGATTTTGGTAATGATACGTCCGATGTCAACGTGAATTATAAATGAATCAGTTTAATTGAATTTTCAAAAATCAATAAGGCGAACGTACATTGTTTTGTAATGTACGTTTTATACAGGAAATTAAATAGATAATTTAGATTAAACATTGTAGAGTTATCCTTTAGTTTGATTTAATCTATATGTGACCACACAAAGTCTATATATTATATTATATATTATATTATATCCCTATATATATATATAAAATTGAATATTCAAAAATAAAACGTTACAGGTTAAATATGGTTACCTATAGTTATTATTTAAATTCAAATAAAAAAAATCTATAATAAATGTGATTTATAAAACGAATATAATATATTATACAGCACCGTTGCCCGTTGAATATCGTTCGTAAGTATAAATAAATGTAAATATTTACAAATGTTATGAATACAACATTTTGATTCGTATAATGAATTGAGGTAATCATTTTTGGATGGACAAAGCGTACCAAAATTAAAATAAAGTAAATCCCATTGCAAACATACAAACATATATTATTTAAACAATTTTTTACCAACCACGAAACACTAAGTAGAAACGTATTTTTACCAAATATTTATGAATGGATTATTATTATTATTATTATTCAGTTCTAAACTGGAGTGCGTTCAATGGAACTCGTTCAATTTTCCGCAACGTAATTCCATTTTAGTGTGAATGAAAATATTGGAAATACATTCAAATCTAATCGGAAAATTAATGTTTTTTCGTTTCTTCTTTTGTTCTTTTTTTCTTAAATATAATTTGAAGTAATTTTTAGAAGTTAAAATTAAAATTTCTTTAGAAATGTAGCCATTATTGAGCTATACAATTGAATCACTATGCACGATGTTTAAAACTATTCACTTTCAAATCTGGGCCACTTCTATAATTACAGTCATTTATATTAAAGGCAGCATTTTCCATGTAAATGCGTCAAAATAAATGACTATATCAATTATCACCCATCAGTATATTTATATACTTCTAAAAAAACCTAATATTATTAATAAATTGTTATTTTAATATTACAGGACCATCCAAAAGTTGTATTAGAACTAATTAAATACCATTTTTATACCAACTATCGTGTGGTTTATAAATTATCTCTTAATTTAACCATCTAAATTAAAAGTTTTCATTAGGTGTCATTTATTACCTCGATATACTATTATAATATTATTAATTATAATTTATAGTATTGAAATCCCATTTTCACACATATAACTACAGTGTTTTATGTTCATATTTTGTAAACGACACGCGAACGTCACTCGTTTCTGTCAAATAGAACGTGAACGTAAACGACTTTCAAATTTTTAAGAAATTTTTTAGGCCGTCCAAATTAATTTAAAATAAGTATAATAAAATTTCGCTATAAATCTTATTAGATTTAATTATAATACTTACTTAAAAGTCAAATTTTCTTGGGTTTTTATAAAATGAAAACGATAGTTTCTATAAGTCATGAATTTTTTTGTATATATATAATACACCTACAAGAAAAATGTATGAGTATGTTTTATTAATAATTGATTAATTAAATGAAATGAACGGTCGTTAATCTTTTTAAAGAACGTGTTCCATTTAAATACATTTGAACGTGAACGAGTTCATTTTGTGCGTTTTAAACGTGAACGTGAACGAAATAAATTTTTAAGTGAATATTCCGAACACTGCACCTATAATAATATTATGTCAAATTTAAGTAGGTAATGAAAGTTTGTAAATCTTACTAGTAAATAATATTTGTCAATTATGGGTTTAACGAAAATTACCTAACATTTGAATGTGTCTTAAGAAAGTTTTTATAACGATCTAAACGAAAAATCGCTTTAATTGCAAGCAAACACAGGTAAGTACACGTACCTTAGTCGTACATAGATACGTCCACTTAAAATTATTTTTCATTAATTTATAATTTAAGAAAATAAAAACAAACTATCTTGTAAGTTATAACACAAAATAAAGTAAGTACTTAGTTAAAAGTACGTCTAATTTATATAACTGTACATTTTTAATTATATTAATACTGTTGACGAACGAAAATATTTAGGAACGGTACCTACTTAGTTTTTTTTAACAAGATGAACGCGAACTTGAATTAATTCTTATTTTAAAGGAACTTTCCATGCACTGCTATTACTTTTTTTTTACAACACCTAATTTATCAATGCTCTAAATTATCCGACCTATTTTCTGTTATATAACAAATATTGGCTATTATATTAATACTGAAATAAATATGATTATCGATTTTGTCTATTTAATAAAACCCAAAACAAAATTCAATTAAAAAACTAATACATATTAAATGACCTCATCATGCCGAAGAACAAATTTGTAATGAAAATATAGTATATCAAAATACAATGTATAAATTTAATTATGCATCGTGTTAGATTACGTTGTAGGTAAAGCAATTTTATATATAATAACAAAATTCAAAAGTTTTCTTGTTCAGCTACTGTTTGAAAAGTAATTTAACTTTTGGATGGTCGAAATTCGTATTTTAACAATCATATATTTAAAAAAAAAAAACGCCTTGAGCCAGATCGCAATTCAATTCGAAATTCATTATTTTTCCGTTAAATATTAAGTTTCGTAATAAATTCAACCGTATATTCATGTACTGGAAATATTATTCAGTTTTACCTGATGATTCTACCATATAACTGTTAAAAACCCGTCAATAGGAGGTGGAAGCGCTTGACTCGTCAGATAGGATAATGGTGGTAAGTGTATTGAATTTGATAGCAATAATAATTAAACATTTCTTTCTATAATACGATTTCCAGCTGAGCTAGGTATAATATTATAGATAATATCAATCATAAATTATGATATATCTACGGAAAGAAGTTTACAACACAATTACAAATCTGATAAAAAAATAAATAAATAAAGAATAGAATATCAAAAATCGTTTTAAAATAGGCACCAATATTTATGGGATATCCATTTATTCATAGAACTAAAAGTACAAGTAATCTACAAGTAAAAAATCATTCTATAAAGCTTCTATTATTTATGTAATAGAAATTATATTGCTTCTAATTGTATAGAATATAGACCATGGAAATAAAACTTATAATATTAAAAAATTAACCAATCTCAATATATCATTTGAGAACATTAACGCAATCGACTTTCTCATACACCGATAGGTGAATTGGTTCAAAAATATATAATATGCTACTTATCAGACATTGAACCAGTAGCGTTTATTCTGTGAGGGTCAAAATAATATTGGAAATCGATAATTTATGTAACCTTTATATATTTTACAATATTTAATATTTGGGGCAAAATCGCTCAGTTGACAGACAAAAGTTGGACAATAGTTATAATGTATTATAATTTATTTATATATATTATAAATACATTTATATATAAAATAATAATAATAATATACAATTATTTTTATATATATATATTTATTTATAATTTATTTTTAGTTATAATTATAGTTATAATGTACTAATTAGGGTAGATTTTTTTCAGTAACCTTTATACCTGAAAACTTTTACTCTATGTTCAGAATTTAAAATAATGATTAGATACATATTTGTTAATTAAATACCGACGATTTTAGATTCTTTTCATCGATAATTTCGAATATTAATATGAATATGGACAATAATAAGTATTTCTATTATATTTATTTGCATATTGACATAGTTTTGTACAATTATTTGAAGCTATCTTTTTTCCTGAGTTTTTGTTCCTAGCAAACAACCTAGTGGGTGAAAAATTGATAAATCACTGGAAACAGTAAAGGGAAAGGCTCCCTTTGCCCTTTATCAAATGATGCCACTGATTTTGACAGAATGATTTTCCTCAAAATCATTGAAATTGCATTTTTGGTATTACTAGTACATGCCATCTTGCTAGTGACTAGATACGATCTTACAGATTATATTGTCCACAGCTGTGTACTACATGAGTATGTCCTTGTATGAGAGGAATATTTTAGTACGCAGTATAGGTAAATGATCGGCGACCAGAAAATAGTATAATCAGGTGCAGATTTAGAGTATTAATTTAGAGAAAAGCATTTAACACATTTTAGACATACATTAAATAAAATATTTTTTGCATTGTTGTTTTATCAAAATACCCATTCAGTAACAGATAGGTATATGTATAAATTACCCGGATAATGTACAACATATACGTATAAAAAATATATATTTGATATTAGGAAATAAAAAATAAAACACATGTAATTTTACAATGAAACAATTTTATTTTCATTTTTTTTGTAAACAATTTTTATACCACGTTAAATCATGACTATATTGTGATTCAGTAAACGAATTATTAATGTACCTACCTATTTTACCGATAAAGAAATATACGATCATAATGTAGTAATGAAGGGGTAATTTCTCAATACAATTAATGACATTCTATTTTTTAGTTCAAATATTTTATATAAATTAACATAAATATCTACAATGAGATGCTTATCATATAATACATTTATTACCAAAATAAATGAGAACCATCTCCTTAATTTTCTAATCGATCAACGATTTCTACAATTCCATACCAAGGGAAATATGTATTGTTTTTTGTTTTGAAATAGAATTGAGGTCAGGAAACAAAACATACTAACAACACTTTTATGTGTTAATATCAAGTATCTTGTTGATATAAAACTAGAAAATGACACTTATAAAAGGGTGAGCTAACGGTAGACAAATCAGATGACTCAGAACACAATGTAGCAAATAATCAGTAGTGTAAACTGTCAAGACGTACTTTTATTATTTCATGTTTAAGTTTGATATTTTCTTTCTTTATTTTTCGTTTTACATTATTTTACTTAATGTCGTAAATTTAATTAAATACCGTATACTTTTACATGAATATATTGATATTATATATATAGATAAAATAAGATTTATACTTCACTTTAAATATAAATAATAACACAATTGAGGACGTTGCACTGAAGATTTTCAACAGTACGAGCATATTTACGCAAAACAAATGAAATTACATTTTTAAATAATTTTAGAGTTAAAACACTTATTATAAAATTGATAGAGAACCACATTTTAGAGATAACCTTATCGGCGTTTTTGCAAATAATGGTATTTTGTACCTTCAATAACGAGCTTAATATTTAGAAAATTGTAAAACTTCAATGAGGTTATCTCTGAAATATTGTTATCTATAAATGTTATAAAAGATGTTATAATTTTAAAATCACTTTAAAAAGCCATTTTTTTTGTTTAGCATAAATGTATTTTTAAACAAATTTCGTGATTACATCACAATAAAAAATAGTACTGATACAGCACTATTTTTTAACTTATTTTAAATTATATTAAAATATTTATTGATTAATAGATTTTTATTCTTTTTAAAATATCTAAAAAATTGCCTATCAAAACTTCTTGAAAATGGGGCGTGCAACGTCCTTTCAGTGTACTTATTATTATAGATATTTATTTTAAATTCTTACTACTTTTACGAATAAAATGTAGAATCTAACTCATAAAAAATGCAACAGTGGAAGAATGATCAAAATCAGGAAAGTTATTTTTTCTAGAATTTATCAATATCCTGAAATCTCACTCTTGGGAAAATACTTCTTGGAAAAATAATTTTTCAGAGTTCATCATAGTTAGGAATGTTTTTTTATTTTTTTGTAAAGAAACTTCAAAACTGGCTTCGAGCATATTGGGAACGATTACACCGTACTACATATTTTGTTTTTTTTATTTATTTTATCTAATAATGTTATACAAAAAAAAAAAAACTGAATTCGCTAATGATAACGGTAGGTTTAACTCAATCCCCCAACGATTTTTGGGACGTTTTAATTTCCGATATCAACGCGTGTGCGTTCTCTTTTTTCCGATCGATTTCGTGTGCCGGCGTACTCGTTGAAATCCGTCCATCGCTGGATTATTTTTTGTACACGTGACTTCCATTTTCGGTCCCCCCCCTCGCCCAGATCCACTTCACTGTAATACGTGTCGCTCTCGAACAAAAACTAATTAATTT
Source organism: Pemphigus obesinymphae (assembly GCA_025469235.1). Classification (NCBI taxonomy): domain Eukaryota; kingdom Metazoa; phylum Arthropoda; class Insecta; order Hemiptera; family Aphididae; genus Pemphigus; species Pemphigus obesinymphae. Next base: position 56,314 of record JAIPRL010001536.1, on the reverse strand, counting down.
TCCGAGATTGGTAGTACTGCACGGGTGAGGTTGGCGGAAGTGCGCACGAAATAACGCTTCGAGGGATCTCCCCGCCGGCGTGGTTCACGGGTTTTTCCAATAAGCCCCGAATAGAATAATTGTCACCGCAAATTGATAAACGACACCAGAAACGTTCGAGATTTTCACGCTCGTCCGGCTTTCGTAAAATAAAACCTAATAGAATACATGGATATAGAAGATAGGTATCGTTATTATAATGAATACATAACGTAGAATCGCGGGAGACACGGACCAAATAAGGTGTCCCCCTAATTTAAAAAACAAATTTAAAACCAACACGTATATTAATAATGTCGGCTTAGGTGTTTATAGTATTTGTACTTATTCCATTAAGAGGTACCCACTGCAGAAAATTAATTCATACATTTAGAATTTTGACTCTTATTCTAAAATATGTACGAATTAATTTGATACATATTTTTTTCCCCAATTTTATTAGATACAATTCAAAAGATTATCTACGCATTTTAAAAAAGTCCTTTTATAATTCGAATTGTATTTATATTATTGTTTATTAAAATATATGTATGAAAAATCCATTTTTTTTTTCCCAAGTATAATCCGTCATTTGATGGCATTAAGGTATTTAGGTATCTATATAGGTATACAGGTGCTCAAAATAAAATGTATCTCTTATTTTGTTTACCTACTCGTCATTTGTATTATTATGATATAAATATGTATGTTTTTATTTTCTTCTATAAGTTAGTTATAGTTTTCTCTATAGTTATCTAGGTTTTATGATAATTTCATCTATTACTTATCTTCTCTATATTCGATTTTAATCCTATATGAATATAACAAATCTAGATTGAAATTACATCTACGATTAAGCTTAATCTAAAATTAAATTTGTAATTGTGAATTCTAATAATTGTATATACTATGTTCTAATACTATTCAATAAAATATTTAATAATTAATAATTATTTTTCAATATACAGTTATAATATAATTTAATTTAAAACTATAACTGAATCTACAGAAAATAGGGAAATTATCAGGGGGAAAAATATATGGGGGTAAATGGTTATATATCATACTTGTAATCCTCGTATTAGATAATGATAAAAATGTTTATGAAAAATACATTATTTTTTAACTGAAATAATGGATGTTATATATACAACAGTTTGTTTTTTGTATAAGTACATTATTTTAATTCGTATACAAGTAGTGTAAAGTGAATTATTCTCAGAAAATAATTTTGAAAAACGACAGAACATTAATAAGTGTGCTTAATTTTTTTTTTACAATACTTAAAATTCAACAAATTAGTTATAGGTTTACATTTTAAAGATATTTTTACCAGTATTTTCATATTTATTACCTAAAAATTGTATAGTAGAAATTATTATTAATAAGTTTTGAACGCATGATCATTTTTCTAACTTTCTATACTCAAGTATGTACTTTTATAAGAATAAATCTATAATGCATTATTCTTCTACACAGTAATCATATTTCGAAATTTCTAAAAGTAGTTTTTAAATAAAAAAAATAATGAAGGTTTTCGGAAAAATTAAAAAAAAAATTTTGGAACTTTTGGTGAAATGTTATAACAAATAATTCTTGTTATAACACAGATGAATAATAAAATAATACATTATTGAAAATTTGAGTCAAATATATGAATATAATATATCTTTATAATTTGTTTTTTCGGTTATTTTGTCACAAAAAATTATATTATTGAATAATGAATTACATTTTATTGGTATTAAGCTATAGAAATATCTTACCTATAATATAATAATGAAAATATGTAAGCATAATGTGTTGATTCATTCGAGAGGCATCGAGAATACTCAAAATATGAATTTACATATTTATAAAACAAACTCAATTCTAAAGATTGAATATAATTATAGTTAATGTGTATAAGTCAAATTGTAATTTTTATTATTACATATAAATCAAGAGTCAAAATTATTCAGTGCTTAACCATATTGATAAATATAACATTTTAAATAACCTTTGTATTGATATATTAAAATGATATATTTAGAATGCCTATATCTTCATTTATTTGTTAAAATTTTAATTGAAAATTAATTTTTAAATTTGTTTAAAATGAATTAAAAATATTTATCACAGTCTAAACAAACAAGAAATATTACGCAGTAATTCCTAATGGAAATTGTATAGTTTTGAATGGCACGCTATGTTACCAGACTTCAATTTTTGAAAGTAAAAAGTATATTTTAAACCCAATAATATAATGATTTATCGAAGAGATGTGTAAATGAGTCTTTGGCGGGATTCAAATAGCTAAACAGACGGTTCTTACTGCAGGTGCTTTTTGTTAATTTATTTTAATCGCCTGTATCTGGCAAGTGATCATTAGAGATCGGAGCAAAACCAGCCTCTGCTCCTATATCATTTCTTCATCGACCAAGTCAATTGAACGTTAATAAATCTTTGCAGTCTATCTATTTGAAAAAACTGCTGAAATGCCTGAAACCAATGAATATGAAATATGAAAAAAATATTATATAATCAAAAATGTTAAAATCAAGTTCTATTGAATAATAATTAATTATGTACAAAGGAACATATACACCTTTGGTAGGTATATTAAATAAATCAATATTAGATGATTTTAAATGCTGAGCTCTTATATAAGTGCTTTTAATAGTATAATGTCATAAATTACATCCATCCAGATCATTTTTTGCCCTTCATATAAACGAACATGTTATAGGATTAATTACTTATAATTTCATGGGCTTATGACCTAAGGGTCGACATTTTAAAATAGTTGAAATTTATAAAATTTCAATAGTATTGACTATTGATATTAATATGAGTTACTTTCTCAACAATATTTAGTGCATTATTAGTTATTACCTCATAGTAGCTATATCCCAAATAGTTGAAACGCTGTTATTGAAACTTCAATAAATAAAAATGGTACCTACCTAATTATTCAAAGTATTTCTATAAGGTATCATTTATAAATAAATAAAAATAATAACTTACGTATAATAACTGTAGGGTTCCTCAAAATACACCGACAAATTATAATTACGTAATAAAATTGTATTATTACGATTTTTTTCTACCACAATCACTTAGCTCACATAGGATAATAATTATTAAATTATCTAAACGGATTTTTCTCAAACACATGATATTCAATTTTTTTTTTTTTATTGTCCTTGCCTATGTTAACGGTTGTGTCCTATATACATTGTACGAACCAACCGAATTAAAAATATCGACTTGGGTAAGTAGGTAACTATTTTAGTGCATGTATACATGCGTTACGTGAAAACGTAGACCGTATCGCTTATATCAAATTACGTATATTTATGTTTTGATCGCATTTAGAAAGTTAAAAATTGATTTTATAACACATCGTTTGATCTGCATATAGGTATGTCATATCGAATGGAATTTGTGTGTTTTAACGGTAATCATGTTTTAGGGATTATATTTCATACATCGATAGTATAATATAGTATAATAATAATAATAATAATATAAATTATTATAGAAGTGTTATCATTACCTTTTCACGCCGGTAATGCCATGTTGATGTTTTATTATATATAGGTACCTATATATGTTCTGTATTGACTGCACGTACAATCTATGTATTATGTAATTTATGGATTATTTTTGTGCTATTTTATCTCGAATGATTAAAAAAATATAAAACGATTTTGAGTTATCAATTTTTAGGTGTACTGACAGAATAGATAATATTTTTGTCTCGTTTTTCGTTCTATTTTAATCGAAAAAAGTATTTTTTTAAAAATTGGACATTACAATTATTACTACATTTTCACTATTGATACATAATTATTATAAAATCATTTTAATATGTTATACCTATAAAATAACGGTATCATTTCATTTTTAATTTAAATTTTATTGGTAATTATATGTTTGCGAATCTCGTTACATTTTAATAGGTATACGATGTTATTTTAGCCATTGCATACATTATATTATATTTGCAATGGTTTAATGTGAATGTTATGTAATAACATAATTAAGTGAGAGAGTCATTTTCACATGTCAATTATTGAAAAGTTCATAAATAATAAAATAAAATAATTGAAAACTAAAATTGTGCACATTTATTCTGTATATCTTATGAATACCTATTGAAAATGGTGAAACAAATTAGGAATTAAAAAACAGATAACAGTCAGGTCTCCAAATATAGATAATCACACAATTCACTTGTCAAATTTTAAACGTGTAAGATGTAAATTTAATGGAATATTATAGAAGTATAAGATGAATGTTCAAGTAAAGTTATAAATATTTCGAAAAATTATATATCACGGTATCTATATGTTAATTGTTTTTGGCGTATTAATGAGAAAATTATATGATCAGATTGTAATCAGTTATCGGATAATTTTGATATTGTTATTAATATTTATTAAAATATTTTTTTCATATACTATATGAACTTATATTACTAAAAATAAGAAATGCCAATAGAGAATAAATTTATCCCTAGTAAATAATCCACTATAATTTTCTTATCTTGTAAGTGTGATTTTTATATATCAACCTTTTATCTTTTATAAGATAAAACTTATGAATATTTCATAACCGTATAATTTGATAAGATTAATACAGGTATGAAAATGAAATTGTAATATTTTTACATCACAAATACATACACGCATACCTAGTTATTTTCCTTCCACTCTTTATATAAAAATGTATTAAGAATATAACTAGTCAACACTTTTCCTATAATCGATCATCTGCTTCAATGTATATGTGTCTTTAATCGATATAATTGTAGCAAAACAAAATAGAATATACCAGCTTGAGTTTAACACCTACTGGGTACAACTCGTTGTAAGTGAGAGTGTGAGACTACTTGTAAGGTCAACACATTTCAAGTGCGAAAACTTGAACGTATAACTCCGATTGAGTGTGACACCTTATAAGTGTAAATTTTTTTTAGTAAAATACCTTATTAGTATAATTACTTTTGAGTGCGATTTATTGGTATATCTCAGTATTTTATAGGGATCCGTAATAGTCGACGGCCGAAGATTTTGGGAAATAATAATATATTTTATATTATATATTAATAAAATCTTTAATTTATTTTTATAATATTCAGCCTACGGACTACGTTGGAAACTGACCTTCGCTTTCTAGAAGTCATCCAGCCTTAAAGTGTTCCGATGTATAGGTTGACAAAGTAAGTAATCCAAACATGTATCGAACTTATACTATTCTGAGATTTTTATAAGAACTTGAACCTGGTGTATTACCGGTTTCACACAACGTCACAACGACACATCAATATAAATTAAACTACAATTTTGAAAAATCCCAGAATAGTTCGAAAATTTGAAATATATTTACTGTTAGATTTAAAATGGGTATAAAATATAAATATATTATAAAATATAGTAAATACTAACTCTGCACTGCATATATAATCATTCTTGTATTTTTATTACCGTTGTCGTCAGATTGATATCTTCGAAAGTCCGGTTAAACATCATTATACACCTATTATATTTCGCTCAAGTGTATCAATATAAATTTAATCCAAAACATTTGTAAATATGATTTGAAATTCATTACTAAGGGATAAAAAAAAAATTGTGAATCAGTCAGTTGGGCTTACCGTTCTTGGGTTTTTACAAAACTGTTGTCGTTAGATGGAAGAATGTATGAAAAAGGAATTCGTCACAGAGTATTATATGAAGCAAAATGTAATTAAATATTCGGATCTATAATAGTTACTCGGTACAATGCGTAGTTCAAATGAACAGAAAATAAAGATAAAGTAGCAATGACAAGAAAATGTATTACATTGTTGTCCACATACCACATAAATCGCATAAATACGACAATTCGAAGAAAATGAAAGTTTCGAAAAACGTTCGCAAAGGTAGCAAAACTCGATTTTGAAAGTTCGGTGAAATAAGACTACGACACGAGAAAAGTCTAGTGATAACTGCCGAGCAGCATTTTCGGAAACGTGTTTTTCCTTCCGGCATCGATAGCTCGCAGAAATATCTAGACCCCGGATGAACAGAAAACGGCGAATTTTCATAACACCCAAAAATTAGTTTGAAAAAGGTTAAGAAACGTGGACGTTGGGAGTCAAAACGGACCGGGGAATAAAATTAATAGTATACAAGGCTTTTTTCCTGAAAAAACGGATAAAAAAAATTAGTTTCTTTCAACTAGTTTATCAAAAAAAAAAAAAAAAAAAAATACATTATATTATTCAAAAATCTATAAATGTTAGTGATATTTGTTAGTCATTTACAAAATTGTGTATCATTTCTAGTCAAATATCTAATGTATATCTGACAACAAATCACAATTTTCCAATATAATATAAAATGTATCATGTTTATTTAATATATTATCTAAAGATACAAGTATATACAAAATATAAATGGTAGTAGTGGTGGTTGGGGGTTGTAGTGTTAGCATGGGTTGTGGTTTTTGGACCAATAAAATCAGTGAACCATATTACATAAGGTAGGATACTGGTGGTGGATATATTAAATTTGAAAGCAATGATCAATCATTAATTTCTATTAAACAATGTTGAGTGGAGCCTAGTGTAATAATACTTTTAGTAATAATTAAAAAAATATTTGAACGTGATGATTTTATTTGTTAAATTCCCATATTTTTATCAAATATTTCCCTCATAAAAAGTATTTTTTCTTTACGATTAAAACAAGTACTGGAAAAAATAGAAAAATAACATTTTCAATATTTTACCAATTAGAACTAATTCGCTACCAAAAATGTTCTGTATTCAAAAACTCCTACTTAACTCTTTCTGTCCAATAAAGTATATACGTACAAAGATTAAAATAAAACAAAATTCGAATAACTATTACATAATATCACTAAAACCAATTGAATTTAGTCTCATCTCAGAGAAAGTCCGGTATTAAATGCAACTTAATTTTTTTAACAATATCGACGTAGGTATGTTATACGTGTATACTATTTACGAATAATCATTAAATATATTCAAAAACAGTAATACTTAATGTTAAAAATATATAAATATAATGTCGGTATAATACATATATTTATTTTTAATTTATAGGGGTAATCTATATTATGTATTGTAGTGTTTAAAAAGTTTTCAAATTACATTTTTAGGCGAATGTTGTACTTCTTGTCACTTATTTTTTGCTGCTGTTGGACGTTTAATTTCCCATGGCCGTTTTTATAGATCCAGTACGCAGGTAGGTACCTACACATAATATTATTGTGGTGTTAAATGTACTTATTTATAGTTATTGTCATGGGCCATCAGCATACGGCGCGGTTGATACAATTTAACGGGCAATCGCGCCAGAGTCTAATGAAACAGCATATACGGTCCGGTGAGTTCTCATTATAGGCAATGCTAGGCGAGCTATGGAGATGAGTGCTGTGTCGAGTGTCGAAGTAAAATAATAAAAACGGAAAAAAGCCACTGACGGTACCGTTTAATTTTATTTCGTTTCGTGTTTCTCGGGAGAACAATATAATATTATAACGTGAGACGAAGGGCTGTAGAAGAACACGCCGTTGAAACAATTATGGCATTTCTCTCTTATATTATATATATATATATATAAGACACACATTTTTCATTTTCCCAGAGAATCAATTTTCTCGTTATATTTCCACAATCCTTAAATGCATACAGTGAAAACTCGTCGCAGCTTTCAACGTATTTATTTTTCTTTGGGAAAAAAATTATAATATATATATATATGTATAAATACAAAGAATAGAAACGTTTTTATACCGTCAGATTATGACACGAAAATTTTATTGATATAACATGCGTTCATTATATAGAAAACTGCAAAATTCTAATAATATTATAGCCACATAATTTTATAAAATTTAGTATTATAAATTAGGTATTATACATTTAAAATAATCGTAAAACGGTGGTACATTATCGTGGTACGTTGTTATTTCCGTTTATGTAAAACAACTAATTTACAATTTTGAATAAATATCATCGTCAAAATAGAAAACACGGAAATATTATTTACACATTAACCAATTACCACAATGGAGGGCGAATTTTTATAATAAATAAAAAAAAACATTTTAAAATTCATTTTTTTTTTTTTTGATTTTTATCACCATAAGTATCCCCTTTATTCTAAAGCCCAGTATCCTATTATATTATGTATAACGAAAAAAATATGGAAAATAGTTCGTGCCACCATTGAGTACTAAGTAGGTTTTTACTCGTGGAAGGTAATCCGTTGATAATATATCATATTAAGATAACGCATAGGTACAATATTTTTGCTGTTGAATTTTATGACCTCGGATTATACCGTATCACACCCAGGTATATACATTTCATATTACCCATATGTCCTTACTTCTTATACAACAAGTATCATGATGTAGATTGTATGTTATCAGGTTATCTACATTATGTATTACCATGAAAAACATGGATCACAGTGAAGAACCATAACTTGTAAATTACATAATTTTACCAAAACTCAGTAAAATAGTTAATAGTTCTCCATGTTTTTTCGTTCTACCATGCATTATATATTATATACTAGTATAGAATTACATTCAGTCCCGTGTTTTCCTTTTTCCCATTAAACTTTAAACGGTACAATTTTTGTCCCATTTTTTGGAAGTGGGTCCAGTTTTTGATTCAAGGAAAGATTACGAATAATTACGAATTTTTTCGCTTATTTGCCGTTTTAAAAGCGATTTATAAATATTTTGACAGAAAATTAATACGATTGTTTTTTTTTGTAAATTCTAGTTTGTAATTTAAAAACTAGCATATTAAGTAATCAATGGTTCTACGCATGGTATACACTGCTCACTATCTAACTCTTTAAAATCACATATATGTCCATCGTCAAATCGAATAATGGTTATTCAATCAATAAATACAGATATAAAATGACGTAAAAATTGTCAATACCCAAAACGGTTTATTACTAATTCAATACAAATATACTTTAAAAAAAGTATATATATATATATATATTAAAATGAATATTTTTATATATTTTAAAAAAGTTAAAAAAACCAAAACTACTTCAATTGATTCAATTTAGTGAGATATATTATAAACAGTATCCTAAAAAATTTGTGATCCAACCATGGTTAGGTTAGATTAGGTAAGGAGGTAAGGAGATACCTGGGAACATTATGATTAAATTGTTATTGGCTAGATTATGACTACATGTTGATTGTTGGAGTAATTTTATTTTGAATGTAATTTTTTATTTTTTGCATTTCAATTCCAATGCTCACCTTAATTTTCTTAGAAATTAAATTTTTGTAGATTTTTTCAAAGACACTCCGAGTACTCTAAAAATATACGATATAGTTAATATACAGTGAAAGTAGCAATTCAGAGTCGTTTAGTCCAGCCGGAAATAATAAATGTAAGATGGCAATATACATACGATTCCAAAAGAAGTCTTATTTTACAGTGCATAAATAAAATGTAACTTTTCAAGTTACTCAAAATGAAATTTTTATTAAATTGTTTTTTTGATATTGTAAAGAAAAAATAGTTTTCAGTTTATAAGTTTTACTCGCCATATTCTGAATGTTTCAATAATATCATACTCCATGACTGGAGTAAATATGATATTTATCTTCTAATAATTAATGTGTATTATAATTTATTATTCATGTTTTCACGCGTTGTTGAAATTCAAAATTTTTTTACTTTAGTAAATATGCATTGTTGTAAAACTATACTTACTTTAAACGTATAGGTAACTTAACATACTCAAGTCATTTATTTTTAACCAATAACTGACCATTAACTAAACACACATTTTTTTTTTTTGCCAAAAATTAAAAATTAACATTAGCTTAACTCGATATTATTCACATTTATTTAACTTAACCTATTAAACCTAGTTTTAATAAAGATAAATCACTAGATACCTATATAGACGATGACATGATAATATAAACGTGTAAATATTTTAACAGCAGTGCTGACGATTATTTAATTCGTTTGACGGCAGACATGCCATAATAATTGCTCTGTAGGTATAACAACTATTTAAAATATAATTATAGTAGATAATTAAATGTTGGATTACACTCGATTTGTTATTAATTTTCACGATAGTTAAATATTTACTCTATTGCTCGTAAATTCGTATTTACGTCGACTCACAAAGAGACTGAACAAACATATGAAAAAAATATATATAAACCGATAATGATATTCGTGCATAATAACAAGCTATTATACAATCGAATTGTATTTAAATTTATAACGACCAATTTACGATGCGGGTAATAATATCATACACTGCGAGTAACTGCAGATGAATATTTTTATGTATACATAACTATTTAATTAATTTTAGAATTCTTTGATTAATCATCTTAGTCATATAATATACACGTTCGGTTCTTATATACTCCTATTAATTATTTCGAACAAATTGTATTCTGATACCATTTTCAATTCTAAATCTACACGTAACACATATGCTATAATGTCTATACAATATAATCAAAATCTGACAAAAATTTTCTCAAATAATCAGTATCAGCTTGAGGTTATTTAACTCCAGTTGAAAAGTTCTTGTCACGATCCATCTACGATTGGTACTTTTTTAACGATAACAAAATCAAAATCGAAAAAGTCTTAGCAAAAACCATTTTCTATTTTCTATTTTTTTTTTTTTTTTTTTTGAGAAAATACAACAAAACCATTTTAAAATATAGGATAAATGTAAAAATTTATATCAAAAAAATATTTAAATGCATTGGATCGTGATTAACATAACGAGTTAATAATAATAAATAAAGGTACTCACTAATATTTTTTTGCCCAAACCATTATATTGATAATTTTTTTTTAAACATCGATTGAAATATATATACTTATTATTTATTGTATTTTTTTTTTTTTACTTTAAATATAATACAATATAATCAAAAGCATTTTCTCCAATACAAGAATATATATGTTTCCGTATAAAAATTAACTGTATAAAACTATATTAAAAAATAAAAAATAAAAATTATTATTATAAACACCTAAAAAAAGTTTTTTTAGATGTTTAATAATATTTAATAGATTTACTATTTTAATTAAAAAATTTAATTACTTCATAAATATATATGTTTCCCTCTTTTTATCTTAAAATATGTATAAATATTTTATATATACGTAACATTATAATAATATATAATTATAATATAAATTATGCTGACCCGGTATGAAATACTTAACAATATCTGTTTCATTTAGATGAATAAAAATGTAAATATAACTCATTACTTAATGGTATACAGACACATAAGAGATTATCTTAAAATTTTCTGAATATTATATATTTTAATACTTAATTCTTTTGTATGTATCGTTCCCAAACTTTTGATTTAAATTTATAATTTCTTAGTTATTATTAAAATTTATACTTAATTAAATTATATTTACTATAAGAATGGCCCAAAAAATGTTTTAAAACAGTTATTTAGTCTTATACTTGGGACAAAACCACATGAAATTACAATTTTGAATTTTTTTTATGTACTTTATAATGTAATGTCAAGTAAGTAGGTATATGGCGTTATTCTTATTGGAATTTTAACATCATTATGTCATTTAAAAATGATTAAATTAATTGAACACGTTTATTTATTTTTTCATCACTTGCTCTTATAGTTTCAAAGATATCTGTTACCCACTCGTTACTCAGACGATAAACGATTATATAAAAGTCTTATAAATGGCTAATCTTAATTGTAAATAATATATTTTTCATTGATGTTTTTGGAATTTCGACAACAAAATGGACATTTTTTATAATATAAAATACATTGATTATATGTTAAATCAATTTTGCATACAGTACAATATATATAATATTTACATGGTATTATTATAATATTATATATTTATTTATATAAATGTGTCAATAATTTCGCATAAAAAGAACTGTTGTTTGAAGAAAAAAAATAAAAATTTTCATCATCTATATTATATTTTTTGTTTTAGCTGAGTTTAATAATGAGGAAATATTTTATTTGATATTGAATATGATACTGTGATCTTTTTCATATTTCCGGGCTTTTATTTAATATTATAACACATTATTTTGAATTCGCTTAAGAAATTTTTGAAAATATGTAATTATTTATGAATATCACGAAATATCATGAATAATTATTATTGTGCTACATTGCGGTTGATCTGAAAAATAGTGACTATTTAAACATTAAAATTGTTTTCATTGAAGCAATCAAAATTATGATGGAATTTCAATAATTTTATTATCAAATTATATTACAACTAATATAGTTAAATAATTAAAATACAACCAAAAATGGTTTAGTTATAAATCTATGATTCCATATATAGCCAGTAGAAGAAACTATAATTAATATTATTTAACTATTATATACTATAATATATTATTATTTTGTACTGGAAAAACAAATGTCCATAATATATAATCATATGAAATATTTTACTAAATCTAAAATAAACTATTCTAGTATTCTATTAGGTACTACTTATATATAAACAGGCATAACTTAATCGATTTATATATATTTTAAAAGTAGTAAATATAATATTGTAAATTGTTATAATGATATAAACAGGAGCTATTCAAATGAATAAAGCTTATTAATAGGGCCAGGAATTGAAAAATATATACTATATTTTAGCATAAATAAGTGCAATTTAATTTAAATAAAAATAAAAAAACAATATTATTTCAACGTAGTTTACCCAATTTCTGGTTGTTTTTTTTTTTATTTTATTCATTATTTTTATTTATATAAGGCTGTTAGAGTACTCCGTATTTTTTGTGTCTAAACGAATAAATGGTAATTAGTTTACGTAATTACCGATGTCCGATTACTGTTTTCGATAATATGTGTATCTATACATTTATTAGCCTCTTCTCAAGGTTATGGTAGAAAAATAAATTATTATTATTTTTATTTGATAGGCCTTAAGTCTTGTTTATTAAAAAAAAAAATTATATTTTTCAGTTAAGTGTGTACATATTATTAAATTGTAAAACTTTGAACATTTTTCTTGCTTTGCCTAGTAAAAGGTTAATGAATACAAATCGGTTCAAAAAATGTTAATAAGATTACTGGAAGAACTGAAATAATTGTTTACTCTAGTAATTTTATATTTGTTTAGGACCTTGCCACATTCTCATTTTTTCAGTTTGAATGGTTTTTTTTCTTATAGAGACGACACTAGGCCTTTGAACATATGTCATGCAGTTGGCATATACAGTGGCGGTCTGGCTACATTTTAATTAGTCATCCAAATATAATAAAGGGCTCTTTTAAAAAAAAAAAAAAAAATATATATATAATTCTATTTATATGTTTATAAATTAATGTAAATTACCTATACAAAAAAGTACATATTATGCGAACATTTATTTTAAAAAGCCGGTCTGTAAAGATAGAAGCACTTCACAGGTTGGTAAAATACTGGTGGTGGTATATTTTTATTTTATTTTATGTACGTTTACACTTTTTTGCGCAGAAGGAGTAAAGTAAGAGTTTTCTCGTATTGATGTTTTTGATATGATATTCGTTCTAGTTGATATATTATAGCGGTAATGTTTTGATTGTTTATGTAGATAGTTTTGAATGCGCAACGAAAAACTAACTTTTATGAGGAAAATATCATAAAAAGTTGTTATTAATTTAAAAAATAACAAATAAACTAGTCATGGTTAATGATTATATATATATATATATATATATATTGTATTTATAATTACCAAAAATAAAAATCGAATTTTATTATAAATGGGAAAATTAAAATTCCAAAATCTTGAAATTTACACTAAATATTTAATAGCACTATGAATATTGACGTCGTATGTTTTATTATCCATATAAATGCTAACAGTATTATTTATGTTATAATATACTTATTATAAAGCTCAGCTCAGAATCGTTTTATCGAAAAAAATAATTTATCATTGTTTTAAAATTCCTTATATATCCACTACCAGTATCCTACCCTATGAGCAAAGTTTTTCCATTTCTTACAGCTGGCTTTTTATAGATTATAGAAATAGGTATATATGATAAATATTTTATCGAAATAAAGTTCATGAAAAAATTTAGCAAATATAATTTACTAAAATTTTCAAAGCGAATTTTATACTTAAAACGTCTGGTATCATATTTGTTGACGCGCAAATTATCAAAGTTCTTATTTTTGTATAATCACAAACTTGTAACTACCATTATCACATAATATCCCGATAATGTATCTTTATACTACAGAACATATACAGCGATGTAGTGGAGGGTACACGAGGGTACACGGCGTGTAGCCAATACCAATTTTTTAATATATACGTGTATCCAAAACAAATTCGTACATCTTCGCAAGACTTGTATTAAACTGCTAAATTCTGAAAAAAGTTCAAGTTTTGAAAATTTAAAAAAAATAAAAATATATTTTCGTGGTTGAGTTACGAGATGCATGACGAACTCTCGGTACTTACATAATTGGTATTGACCCTAGGGCTTCACAATATTTGTTTGGAGAGAGAGGTGTCAATCATATACCCATTCCACACCTATATGCACATGTACAAGTACACACATATGTACTTTTGCGTACATACACACATACCCTACCCACATACAAGGGCACACATACCATGTAGCGGGGACCGTTAAATACCATTTGATTATTTGATGCGTTTTATTAATATTGTATAATTAATATATAGTATATAGGTACCTAATATAAAATTATGTTTTTAAAATATGATTAAAATGTCTTTAGATAAAACTGCTATAAAGACCCAAAATGGAAATAATAAAATTTTTGAAAAATATATTAAATCAATATAAAAACTATATAGTACATACTTTGTAAACGTATTTAGACCAATTTTTTTTTTACCATAATTCGAATATAGCCCACAATTAATAAAATTAGTTTACGTTAATTTTACGTAAAGTTCCTATGACCATTTTCTTTGGAATTACGAAGAATAAATAAATCTCGAATTTTCGAAATCGTGTTTTTACCGTTTTTATGTAGTTTTTCAGCAGTTATTAAAACATAAAAAACTATCGAGAAAATCAAAAAATGACTTCTATAAAGTATCTACAAAATATCTTGCTTGATTTGCTACTAGAAAATGAACAAGCTGTCTTATTAGATTTTTTGGTAAAAATACGTTCTTGAAGAAAGGAAGAGACGAAATTCACAGTTTAGAAAAATCCTTTGAACAAATCCCAGTATACACGTATATGTGTATCTAGTTGTGATATTGGAATAAAAATAAAATTACGATTTGGTGTGTTTAGGTAGTACATGGTATAAACTTGATAGTTGATTCTCCATATTCCCCCCTCATGCTTGGTTTAATTCAATATAGGACAGGCATGAATTCCTCTTATAGTGTCAGTAGAATGAGTAGGTCTTCTCAATTCTTTAAAGCTTATCTATTTATTTCCAGTAAAAATTATTTTTTCGATATTTAAGAAAAAATACATATGCCTCCGAGTTTTTTTTAACTACCACTAAAAAAATCCTAGCTACGTGCCTTAATCGGCCTGTACCCTCTAATTTTTTTATGACTACACATATGCCCTAACAGCACCAGAAGTTCCAAAGGCTTATGGGAGCCTCTCAGTACCTTCCCGAATGGATGTGGAATATTGGAGTCATCAGGATTTCCAGAGTACTAATGTTGCTCGTTTTGGTCCACTTTTGTTCCCAATTGGCAACAATATATTGGAGTCTAAATTTCGATGAAGTACCTAATTGGCTCATTATTCTGTCTTATTCCGTCGTTGAGGAAACAGTGTTTCAAATAACCCCAACGCTAGTTGTAATTTTTTTGTAGGCCTCTGGTAGATGGCAGTTTCAAAATTTTGCTCTCAGCTATTATTCAAATGGCGATTACAATTTAAGAAAAAAGAGTGACATCCGTTTGTTTTTTGAATACAGCTAGTTGTGTATAATCCGTCCGTTGACTCACACGTCAAAGCTTTGACGGGATGTACGCCGTCACGTCGTAGTGCGAACGTTCGGCATTTATATTATACATTTTTTTTCTATTCGAATACTATTTTGAATACTGTTCAAACAAAATATTTGAATACGTACCTATTCTGAATACTTTCACTAGTGTATCTTTATTCGCATAAAAATATGTTTTCTCGTTGAACACGAATAACAATTTTCATTTATTTGTAACAGAATTACCTATATGTTATCAATATATTTATTGAACACTTTAAAATAACTTATGATAATATAATATGAACAAATAATTCGTAAATATTTTAATTTTGAATGTATATAGATAAGAACTAAATAAAATAAAATAAATAAAAATCATAATGGCAGTAAGCTGTGTACTATTAGGAAATAACAATGTTACACAGACGGCAAAGGCTGAATATTTATCCAGGCCTCACGCATTTAAGAGGTATCGCTAAAATACTTCATAAAATATTATTTATCATAATTAAATTTATTTAGAAAAATGTGTAGATAAATGTTCTTAAATAAGTAAAACGTTTATCTAATACAATTCTTTAGACGACTCGTATTTGTTTATATAGATAAAAGATAAGTGAAATAATTATCTAGATAAATTTATCCATGTTTGTAGTCCCAGTTTGCAACTCCACGGAGTCGTTTATTTGGAGTAAATGTTTAGGAAGAGGATATCAGGTGTTAGAAAAATGGAAACATTTAAGAGGAGCATCTCAGGAATTGAAAAAAATGTTTCTTATGAACTCCTCGGGACTCCTCGTGCTGCCAATGTATATTTTTGTCATTTTAGTGTATGCGATAGATAGTTTGTATGCAGGTAACTCCCATCGTACATATATAATGGAAATTTTATTTTTAATGTTAATAAGTTTATATGTATTACTTCGTATAATATTATTATTGTACTTATATAGTCAAATGAATTTGCCAAGACAATAATATTACGACGTTAAGAATTTACTGATAAAATAACGGTTTATATCTAAAATAATAATAATAATTGTTATTGTAATTATAATGACTTTAAACACATATTTATTATAACTCGATTATATTTAACGTTCCCAACAATAGTATGTTTAAATAATAACATTAAGTGCAATCACGTCGTTTGTAATATTCATGTAAAAAGGCAAATATGTATAATGTGAAGAGACGGTCAATTTCGTGTTATTTAATGTGGCAGCAGAACAGACTGATTTGATCTGTACACACCCCCATGTAACAGGCTCATAAACATAAAAAAAAGGTTGGAAACAAAATTTGGACATATGAAATGAACCTAAAACTAAACTGTATATATTCGTACACTGTGGATAAAATCGTACGTGTCAGTTTACGAAAGCGCAGAAGCCCGGGAATTTGGAGTGGATCTCTTGACATATCACAGAGACTACGTGGAGGCCTCTCGATGTCAGTTTTTTATTATTCGTTCTGACAGCTGAGATGGTTATTGTTGAGAACAGGAGGAAGGGGTGAAGAAATGACGTGAAAAACAGTGAATAAAAATCATTTATTATAATTGTTATAATTGTCCAACAGATTGAAAAACAAACGATTTAAAATTATTGACAAACAAATACAGCACAACTAGCCATTTGTACTGTAAAATTAAATATTAGTTTCACAAATATACCTTCATTAAAACATGGATTTATATGGGCAATAAAAAAAATCACGAATATGCACAAAATAATGCTGAAATATTCCAAATGTGTATACGCATAAAATGTTAAAATATACTAAAAATAAGGCAAATATGATAAATTTATTTTTGAACGACCCTTGGTTTTTTGATGTGTAAATGTATATAAAACAAAATATAGAATTTATATATAGATTCTTAATTCAGTGTATAAATAATTTTTTAACTAATTTATATTGTGATATAAATAAAAATTTTATATACGTTTTGTTCTATATGGTGTCAAACTTTGAAGCTAAATTCATAAAATATAAAATTTAATTTAAAAATTAAATAAAAAAAACAAATTATGAGCTCATAATCAGAATTATATTCGAAAGTAAAATTTGCTTTCTAATCCAACCACAATAAATGAAATCCTAATGTTCTTAGTTATCTAAATATGTACCTACTTTAAGTAGTTTAATTATTTTTCATTTGACTAAGTAATTTTTCGTGTGGATTAAGCTATTATAAATTTTGATCCATATTTCTTTATAATTTTGGTTGGATCATAAATTGCGAATCTAATAACTTAGATTTTATAAATTTATATTATAGATTATAACACACTCAAAATCACAAAAATAATAAACTTAACTGCGTATACGTATTTTAATAACTATGTTGTAATCTTTAACGCAAATTAAAAATTAACCACAAATTAACAAATGATTATTTTTTGGTTCGTGACTCGTACTTAAGATGACAACATTTACATGTATATATATATATATACATATGCAATAATATAATAATATACAAATAAATTCTATGTCCAATGTTAAAAAAATTTAAAAAGAAAGAAGTTTTGATGTATTATAATAATATATTATCATTAAGGTGCAGATTTTAATGCCAAATATATTTTTAGTTGGTGCTCTAGGGCAATGCTTTCCAAGTATAAAATTCGATTCATAGATAATTATATAATAGATCATGAAACTTTCATTTTGCATTTTATTGTGTTTTTGTATTAAAATTTTGTTATTTTAAAGTTTTTTTTTAATTTTTAGGGCATTTTTTATATATATTTTAATACAATTAAAAAAAAATCACTTTTGTGTTGGTAAAAATTTATAAGACATTAATTTTACAAAATCTTGGGTTACAAAAACCCAACTAGTATAGGACCAAAAAAAAATCCGGGACCCAACTAGTGTAATACCAAAAAAAATCCGGGACCCAACTAGTGTAGCACCTAAAATAATCCTGGACCCAACTAGTACACTACCTGTGATTACCCCCTGGTGTTCGGGAACCAACTAGGATGCTCCGAGGAAATTAGTCAACTTTATACTTAGCACATGTAGGTAAACAACTATATGTATAGTTTATAACAATAATATTTGATTATAAATGCTGAATAAGTATAAACAATTTACTATATGTATATTAAAATCAATGTAATATACGACAATTATACATGTGGTAATCACAAAACTACAGCAGGTATATATCTTATTCTCGTCTTTTTTTTTTTAAACAAAATGTGGACGAAAAAAGCAGTAATTTCATAGGTATGCTCAATATGTTTGTGGACTTAAAAAAAATAATAAAATACAATAAAATAAACATCATTGTAAAACCACTAACTCCCTCGCTACGCCCAGAATCTAAAGTACATTTTTTCGGTCGATTTTTTAAAATTTAGTTAAAGTAATGCACGACTAACGTAATATTGATTTTTTCCGGTCTTAAAATCTCATTTTACCAACTATTTGGAATTAAATATCTCTACATTTATATTATGTCGAAAAAAATTTAAATGACTATAAAAAAAATTGTGACTATGAATTTTCAAGATTATTTAAATTTATATTAGAGTACTGAATATTTAACATTTACTAAAATTTTCAGCCCTAAAATCCAAAATTACTTCTTTTAGAACTTAGAAACCTAGAAATCTAAATTGTCTATAGATAGCCCAAAATTCTAAAAAAAATTATTAAATAATAAATTAATGTGAATATATTGCTAAATTAAATATTCAATGTAAATTACAAAAATTTTAATTCATTATTTTCGAAATTACGAAAAAATTAAAAAACTCGATTTGACAAAATTGTATATTTGCCATTTTTTCCTCATTTTTTGGTAGTTTTTTCCTACACATTAGCAAAACTATTTGGAAAAGCGAAAAATGATCTTTTTAAAGTACCAACTAGATGCAATTTGCTACTAGAAACCGATTAAGTAAGATCGGAGCACTTTTTTGTTAGTAAATTTGTTAACAGAAAAAAAAACGTTATTGTAAAACCACTAGCTCCCTTGCTACCCTCAGAATCTAATATTAAAAATATTCATGTTATTTTGTAAATTAGTAATTTTTAGTACCTACCTACAATAATTCTCAAAGTTTCGAGAATATCAATAAGATCTTTGATATTGATAATACAGAATAATAAAATTATAGTATAGTTAATCGTATATAACCTCGATAACATTATTATGTATTATGTATATTGCTAAATAACTAATATAAAACTAATTTTAAATTAAATTATACCAAACTGCTCAGAATTGTTTTTTGTTGAATTTAAATACATATTTAAGCATTTTTAGGGTATTTTTTAGTGCATTTTTTAATATTGTGGCTTTTTTAAGGCAATAAATCTTATTTTTTTAGGACATTTTTCTTATTTATTTAGAGGATTAAAGCTCGTACCCTATAATTATCATCTTTATGCCGTTAGTAGCAAATGTATAACATTACAAAAAAAGAACAATATTTCTACTATTTTTACCGATTTTGCACAAAATAAAAATAACAATCACCTGATATAAAATATATAAATCATGTGAAATAAGGAATATATTTTAGTTTATATTTTTCATAGTATTATATTCTTATATTTTATTTTTTTGAATGAAGATTATGATGACGAACTAAGTGGATAAGCCATTGTTTTTGGCAGGCCACTTAGGTGGGTTTGTGGAAGTTTATTGTCGTATTCAATTTGAAATAATTCTAAAAACAACCTCGAGTGTTGTTGTTTTGACTAGTTTAAAAAAAAATTTATAAGTTGATGGTGTACAACTTTTCGTGGTATCTATATTGTATATATTATATTGCTAAGATTAGAATGAATCACGTTTAAATATATATATAATCTTTTTTCGTAAAATTCAATAATAATATTATGATAACAGTCAACAACAACACACACTTTAAAACATTTAAAACAATCGTTTGAAACCCAATATTATGTATTATAATTTTCTGTAAAAATATTTTGTTCTCTTACATTAAAATATGTAATATACTGCATAGAATGTAGAGGTTCTAAAATAAGTTTTTTTTTTTTTAAATTACACTATCTTATTAGTTAGTAATCTATTTAAGATTCTCAGCGGTGTGAGAAAGATTTTACAATGTTGTTTTTTTTTTAATCATTTTGATTCTGAGCTGAGAGAATATTTTGGTTTAACGTAATCTGTTTTTTTTTCAGTAGAAAGAACCGAACAAGAGTTTTGGAAGAAAGAGCTTTTTTGATAGAAAATTAGTTTTAGTTGGTAGGTATTTTTTCTTGGTTGTAAATTTCTTTTTAAAAATTGTATTATATCGAACTTCATTATAAATCATGTTTTAAATTAAATGATATTGCTTTCAACTATCTGTATCTAGATGATTTTTTTCTTAAGATACTTTTGAACCAGAATATTTGATTTAGTTGTTACATATTCACGCATTTACCATTAGAAAGTTTTATCGGGATGGTCGTTTTAAGAGGTAATTTTTGGATGGGTATAGAATTAAGTTAGGAGAGCCCATTGTGAAAGCGTATATCCGATTTCTTAATAATGTATTTTAAATAATAATTAATGATTAACAGTTTTACAGGTTGCACTTTCACATATTGGGTGAGTCGAAGATGGTTCTTGATAGCTACGATAAGCATGGCAACCAAATTATTGGATGGGTTTGGTAATTAAGGGCGGCTTACACAAGAGACCAGATGTGCTAACATTGAGAAAAATCTCGTCGGCTACCTTATTTGCTACCTGGGAGTCGAACTGGGGATCTCGTGAGCCGAAACACGCGTTGAGGCTACTCTACCACAGTCGACCCTAATGCATTATAAACAAAGATAATGAAAATATATTGTGAAATAAAGCGAATAATATAACATATGTATTTTCACAGTAGCCTAATTATATATATAATGTTTTTCGTAACTGTGTAATAAAAATATAATAAAACGAATAACATCTATCTTCCTGATAATCAAATGAACATAATATCCATAAGTCATAGTAATATACTAGTTACTATAGGGACAAACATAACGGCAGTATAAAGTAGGTATCTAAATTTATGTTTAGAAACATAAAACTACCTACGCATAAAACGTGTTATTTCTTTTGAATTTCAAAAATAATGGCTCTAAGAATTTAAAATTTCCACAGAGTACAGATTTTACTATTATACTGCATACGTTACGCAATTTTCATAAATTACTTTGATTAATATTAATTATTGCTTACTTAAATTCAATATATCTATCACCAGGATATTCCAATCTCCTGAACAGATAATTATTTTTAAAGTTTTAAATTTTCCGACGATATTTGAGATATTTGAGAGTGCGTTCATAGTGAAAATAAACAGAAAATTATTGGGTTCTATAGTACCTATGCTAATGTATTTTTGCAAATTGAATTTTAATAACGCACTCCCGAATAATTTCAACAGATTACCAAAGGACAGTATACCTATACCCTTTTTGTTCCAAGTCGGTGATATGAATTCGAATTTGAATATGAACATCGAGTTATATGTCGTTTTTAATTTGTGAAATACAAAATCAAGATAATAATCATAATTAATTTACTTGGAATTCACACGGATGGTATGCATAATGTACAATATGTGTCCATTATCCCTTTCGCAGTATTGATTCCAAATATACATGCATAGTGTGATGTTTAATTATTTACATCGGTTTATGTATGATTTATTCAGTATTTATTCGTTTGGCCTTGTATTTGAATTCTGTTTGATGCCTGATATATATATATATATATATATATATACAAAAGTTATAGTACTATTCCTGTCGTGTACGATTTACTATTGTCACTGTAGCTGCAGCTGTTTTATAATAATAATATATTATTATTTATCTAATAATAATTACTGGTAATCGGGTTGAGATATCGATTGATAACCGATTTTCGCCGTTCGCATTTTTCGTACCGAACTTTTGAAGAGTGTAACAATCCGTACGAATATTACACAAATCCTGTACACATTTTTTAAACTTTCACATTCCACTTTAATTACAAATTGGGATTCGAAATATATTTTGTATAATTCGTCTATTAGATTTCGAATGATATGGGACACCTTAAAATCATACTGACCCGGGTATATTGAATATTCAAACTAGCTCGGGCTGTCCTTTATTTATTATTTATCGTTGAAAAAACTTGTGGTTAAAATTCTGTATTACTCCGAAAATATTAATTCCAGAGGCATGAAATTTTCACCACAAACGTATATACGTAAAATATTAATATACAACTTTTCGAAAATGTGTTCCCATTTTTAGGCTAGTTTTTAGCAATATGCGATTTGATACATTTAATTCATAATACGGTTAATTTTAGTTTTTAAGACCTGAAAATGAAATACAGTGTTTAAAGTATGCTATTCTTGCTATATACAACAAACATTTTTAAAAATCAATACGTACAATATATTTCAATTTTTATTTGAATACTTATTTAATTTTTTCGATATTTCGGTATGATATGTGTTAAAATTTCGGTGAAATAATGAATCCATAAACCTGAAGTTTTCACTAACAACGCCGTATGTACTTACATTATGAAGATAAAAAATTGTTGAACATTTTTTTTTACTTCATTTTGGGCTACTTATTGCAATTTTTAATTTTGAGACATTTAATTCATAATAGGTTTAATTATTCTACTTTACTGGAGAATTCGATTTTTTTTTTTTTGATATTTTTATTTTTTAATCAAAAAAATAATGATGAAGTTAGAATTTGGCGGTCGGACTTGGTTTTAATGTTATATTAAATTTAAGGATTTTACTATTTTCCTTTAGTACCTTCATTTTTTTAATTCTTCAATATTCGTACGTAGTTTACTATCAGCCGATAGTGTTTTCCCGACACTGCCAATTATTTTTTGCACTTTTTTCAACTTTTTTTGTTCATTATATTATTATTATATATATTATTAATAAAATCTACAGCAATTGTCAAGTAAATCCAACGAAGCTTCGCTCAGGATCGTTTTTTTTTTTAGAAATAAATTATTTATCATTGTTTTCAAATTCGATAATATATGCACCACCAGTTTCCTATCCAATGAGCGAAGTGCTTCCATCCCCTAGTGACTGGTTTTTTTTCTCTAATATTGTGAAATAATCTATTTTTGCTATCCCTCATTAGATTAATTTATATAAGACCCTGTGCGTGATAAATGTGGCTTTATTTAATATATCAAAGATTGTAATTTAAATAAAAGAAACCCGATAATAATATTATTATGTAATATATGTATAAGAAATAGTTAATAATTTTCAAACCCATGTGGAAATAGTAGTGTTTTATTGATATGATGATGTTCGTTGTTTTTCATTATTTTCATCCTATATCACTATAGTATAATATATAGAAAACATCCCATATCCTAATAAAATAATCCTGTTTTCTGTACTGATACAAACAGAATTCGTGTTAATTTTATAAAATAATTCAAAATTTCTAATTATTGAAATCTTAATGTATTTCTAATTTATATGATTTTAAAATCCGAGCTATGGTATATTATAGTATGCATGGTTGGTGGTAAATTTATTGTTAATTTAATTAACTTTTTCAATGTTTAAAGTAAAAATGTCCTGGTCAATAGGGAATGAAAGTATTTCGTTTGTCGCATAGGATAGTGGTGGTGTATGTATATTTAATTTGAAAGGACAAATATATAATTTATTTCAATAAAACAATCCTTAATGAATCTAAGTAAATTTCCGATTCATAAAATTGTGTATATTAAGTTTAAAAAGTTACTTAGTTTTTATATATATTAAAAATATTAACTGCAATACGTTTCCTATAAGAAAAATGTTTACCTAAAAAATACTACTCCACTCTTTTAATCAAAAAAAGTATACAGACAATGTACAATGAAACAAAATGAAGAGTTTCTGCAAAGTGGTACCTAAAACAATTTCAACATTTTCATGAAATCTATTATTGCCATTATAATATATAGTGTAAATTAAAATTTTTTGGCAATTAAACGTTCCAATTTATAATAATTTTTGGCGATTTTCACTATTATTGCTTTACACAAAATAAAACTACTGAGAAAACTAAAAATAACCCCTTAGAAGTTAAAAAATAATGCATTTTCTATCATTAGGTTCTTTACTCAATAATTTCTATTTAACTTTTTCTACACAAACATGTGTATTGGTACGTGATTCTTTTATCATTTATATCTTTTTTTTTTTACTGTGGTTTTTATGAACTTTTTAAGATACTTTTTTTATCACATTTTATAAAAAAAAAGTTATTATATAATAAATTATAAAGTTTATTATAAAGTTTGGTTATTTTTTAGTTTTACACTTTTCATTTATGACGACCAATATTCTTGGCTTGATATTCCGAATATTTTACTGAATATGTTGATGTTTCAATATCGAATATTGATCTAACAGTTTGTTATTTATTAGCAAGTAGAGCCTGAATTTGTATGTATTTGCATATTTGTTCTGGTTTATCGTTTGATATTTTAAGTGCGTATATTATGCATTATTTGATGATTGAAATTAGGAATACGAACTTTTTTAGACA
Source organism: Pemphigus obesinymphae (assembly GCA_025469235.1). NCBI lineage: Eukaryota > Metazoa > Arthropoda > Insecta > Hemiptera > Aphididae > Pemphigus > Pemphigus obesinymphae. The sequence continues at coordinate 30,744 of JAIPRL010001536.1, read as the reverse complement.
ATATTTTCGAATAAATCTTCACTTTGATACTTTCGGGGACTTATTTTATGATTAAACTGAATATTTCATATTCTGTTGTTATCTTATCTCGTGTATGTTGAGTATTATGTAAGTAAATACAAATTTGGTTAACTTTTTCATAATATTATTCATTATATTGTAAGTACATTTTAATAAATTTTAATAAATTAAAATTTTTTTAAAAATATTAATTGATTGGTATTCAAATAAACTGCGATATATGTATGGGTTTCGATATACATTGTTATTTATCACATGCTTCTACTTACTACTTATTATATATGGCCTACAGCTATATAAATCAGCACATAAACTGTCATTTTTAATTATTATAAGTACCTATGTATTTTTGAAATTATTCTAAAATAACATAAGAAAAAAATATTTGTATTATTATTTATATTAGATGATTTATTAAATTTTTTCGACACTTTTATAGGGAAAATTTGTACATTTTTAGAGAATATTTAAATTCAATCTCTTATAATTAGGTAATGATCTTTCAAAACACTGTTTACTGGATTCAAATATATAATTTACCAACATTATATACACAGATAAAAATATTAAATATTTAAAATAATGTTTTTACGCATTATATTTAGGAAATTTAAAGTCAAAATAGTGTTTTTTATCGATTTGATGGTATAGAAAAAATAAAAAATAAAATAAATGTATTACATTTTCTCCTATAGGTTTAGTATTTGGTAATATTATGTTATAAAATAATATAAACACAATTATTAGACTAGTCAAGATAAAAACTAATTTAAAAAATTACATTTACTATATGAATTTGGCTAAAATCTTACGCTTAATTTGCACATCATCAATAACATATTACCTTTTATTTTATAATTTTCTGTATTACCAATTTAACTGAATTTTTTTCGTTGCTATTGGGAATTATCTCGAGTACTAGAAGTTTTGATTAATTTAATAATTCTAATTTACCGGTATTTTACATATAATTATATAATATTTATATTAGATCTTTATATTTATTTTTTTTAGTAATAGTAATAGTAGAGGTATCAGATCTTAAATCCACCATTTTAATTTCCACTGCATTACTCATATAATATTGTTATGTGTTATTATACTTATTTACAATGCATTTGAATTACGATAAAACAAATATATATATAATTTGTAGGTTATTGTTATTATAAAATTAAATACGACGAATAATTTATATAAATGTATTTATTTATTTAGACTATTATAATTTTGTTTTATGCAATAAGTTTTTTAGTACGATTTTAAATATTATTAAAATAATATGTTTAGGTCATTCACATTTTTGGAAAAATAAATGTATTGTTTTAAGGTTATAAAATGAACGCGAGTAAATAAACAAATATTATAACTTAATATTTGATTACAATTTATCTTTAATCAGTTTTGTTAAGATATAACAACTAACACTTATTATTATAGACGTTTAAAATGTGTTTTTTTTTTAAATTTTAACTGTTTTTGTTAATTATATGAGAGAGATTTTACTATACTTATAATGTCCTATATGGATTTCGATTATTTTCAAAGACGCTACGGTTAAATAATTATTTTCATGTTTATAATACTTACTAAAATAGTATCAATTCTTTTTCACTTCCAAACAAATATGTTCATAATAACCAGGAGTCGTAAGTTCAGAATCGTATATATTAATCTTACTAAATCATATTCAATCCTAAGTAACACAGAAATTCGTAAATTCATCTCAAGATGATTAAATTTTGCATGCAACTGCTTATTTCGATGTTTTAGTCAACTCAATATTTTATCTATTTTGAATTAGTGAATATAATAATTATTGCCAAATATGTAGATTCAAATGTTGTTTGAATTGTACTATGAATAATAGTATACAGTTAGTGTAATGGAATATTATTTACAATGCTAAATTGTTGTTAGGACTCTATATATTAGTATGTACAATATACATTCAATTTATATTTAAGTACATTTTTCAGCGCACAGCGTTTATCATTGAATTACTGTAAATAAATACTGTATACTATATAGATCATCGTAAGACCGTGAAAGTTAATCAATTTGTTTGAACTCGTTAAATTAAGTTAATATTTAAAATAGTGAGTTAGTTAAACGCCAATAATATATAACGAACAATTTATTTTATTTTATTATCAGTTAAAATTTGATACCGCTATTAATAAAAATATTAAATTGATTTTCAAAAAATAGAATTTCAAAGATAACATTACGAACTTATAATATTGTAAATATTTGAATACTCGTATTATTTATATTAAATTTGTACTTTATGTTGGTAAAATATAATTTATATAATTAAAAACATTTTTGAGAAAAGTTAATTATTAATTTTTAATATTATAAACAATATTAACTCAACAGTTATATATAAAAAAAAATCTTATGAAGTTTTAAATTAAGACTATATTATAATAACGAAGTAAGTAACTATCGTTTAACAATACAATCGAAATCGACTTAAATGTTTAATTATATTTTATTTGTCTTACTGCGGTTATATGGCCAGACATTGGTTTAGTATTTATTATTAATTGTTATATAAATAATAGTATCTAGTGAACATTTCAAACAAACTAATTCCAATATAATATAAATCAATAATAATGTTATCGATTTATAATTTATAATTATAAGACAAATGCAAATTAATTATTATACCGTCTATGTAACATTATATCATTATTATTATTACGAAATTGTATTCGTAAAACAAAATAAGTGTATTTATATCTATAACACACACACACACACATACATATATATACTGGGGTATATTTAAATCATTCAAATAATGATAATAACGAAAATGTAACAAGTGTAAATCGTCGTAGAGTTTCATAATTCACGGTGCCCTAAACTTTTTCATGCCTACATTCCTTTGTACAGGTAAATTTAATAACGTATTTCATGAATATTTTTCTCTTAAACTTTCCTATATTTTATCGCTAAAGATTTTTTTTTGGAAAAAAGTTCCTTTTTTTTTGTTTTCATTATACATGTGCATCAGTCCATTCAGTATATTGAAGGTAGTGTAAAAAGTAGTCGGTTTGCTAAATGCGATAGTATTATTTTCAATGGAAGGTGAGGTATATAGGTGTTAGGTATGTAAACACTATTTGTAATTGCACCTTTTGTATTTTATGCAAAGTTTCCATAAAAACCTTGAAAAAAGACGGACAATGTATTACGTAATTAAAATATACAAAACTATACTGACCCCACCGCATTGCAAAATATCATAGCTCATAAATACTGAGCCAAACACACTAACTGTAGTTCCGAGTTAGTCTATAGGCTATGTAATACATATACCAATAAAACCAATATATTGAAGATTTAATTTTGTTCAGAAGTATTTGAATACTTTTAATGATCTTATAATTTGTTGTCATTTGAATGTCTATTGAAACAAAATTTATATCAAATTATAGATGTTTAAACATTAGTTATAGATTATTGGTTAGGAATATACAATCACAAATTTGTCATTCATAACATGAAAAATATAAAAATCGGTTATTATAAAAAAATATAACTGTTTTGTTATTTGGTTTTTCATAGAAATACAAAAGTGTTACTAATTTAAAATAAATAATTTTCATTTGTGATATATAGGCTATATGGAACAATTTCATACTACCGAATTTTTTATTCCATATTACTTTTCTACATTAACAATATTCTTGGTGTAACTTGTTTCTACATTATTAATTATATCGATTTATTTTAATTAAAGAAACTACTTTACTTCTTTGTAATGTGCAAATTATTAAATAATGTATTTTGGGACTCAATTTTCGGATAATAATTGAACAATAAGTTTTTCAGGCCATTTATGTAAAAACGCGCATTATGAAAAAAATATTATTTAGAACTTTTTAATACTACCTATAAACCCACAATATACAACTACACTACACACAAATTACTTTTATAAATAATTTCGCTGATGATAATACGTTATTATCTTCATCAGTAATAATATTTTTCCAATAATATAATGAAATTTTTCTATAAGGTGAACTTCATACAGTTGAGTTGGAACTAACGTGCGCGTGTGTTAAATAGTTATAAGTAATAGTAATAAGTAATTAATAGTAATATTAGGTACCTGTACCTATGAGAATGTTTTTATATTTAGGAAATAATATATAATTTAATAATTAATAAATATTCATAATAATAATATATGTCATAATTTTTTCATATATATTTACAGTACGAAAAATTGTAAAAAAATAAACAAATATTATTATAATATTTTTCTTGAGTTTTTCAATGGATTTAATGTTTTTTCACAAAACAAAAAAAAAAAAAGGCAACATAGACAATATTAACAAATCTGGGAATTTGGACTTATATTTATGTATGTATATATATATACCCAAGGATGAAGGATGATTCAGAGAAATCATAATATTGTCTCAAAAAATAATTTAATGAACAACGACGTGATATTATTATAGCCATATTAGATTGTTTTGAATTTCAACCAATTTTAATAAAAAAAAAAAAAACAGTGAGATTACATGGTTTTGACGTGAATTCATTTCTGAGTAGAGGTGTAATATGATACTTAATAAAGTATCTACAGACAGATATGACTTCCTAATTCACACATTAGAATTTCGTAAGATAGATGTATGAAGTTATTAATTGAAAAAATAATATAATTTTTAGATATTTTGAGAAAAATTAATTATATCGATACTTATGGATCCAAAATTAATACATTATAATAATATCACAGATGTAAATGTTTTGTTATCATTCTCCTAGCGTAGGTATCAATAAAATAAATATAAATGATAATGCGTTCATTGTACTTTTTAGAGTCAATTTAAAAAACACTTCACTGGAATGCATAGTTAGTATAATTAGCATTTTATATGTAACTATCAAATATTTTATTATAATATGAATTGAATAATATATATATATAGAATCGAGAAAATATATTTTAACACGTAGGTAGAATTTTTTTATTTTTTTGAGACATACTTATTTTACGTTTATCGGTGTTAACTATCAATATATGTAGATAGTTTAGTTTTAATAGGTAATACATTTATCTACATACAATTGCCAAAGACTGCTGATAGGTTAATCAATGTTTTGATATTTTAAATGTACATTATAAATCTTAAAATCATTTTATTTTTATTTTTTGACCGTGATTGAGTACCATAGTTATTTAATTTAGTTCTACGATTTCTACTTTTTACTTTTAGACTTTTACTTTTCTCTTTTAGACGGAACGAATTGGTAGATAATGGTTACAGTCATAAAGCCGATGGTAAAATACGATTAACAGAAAAATAATAATAAAAATTAACGGATTTGTAAATCGTTTGTAAGTATAGAATTACATTCAGGGATTTTTTAAAAGAGATAGGTAAAAAAAAGAACGAATTGGAATTATGTTCTATTCTACAGGGTTAAATCTACGACGTTTCATGTCGTCACTATGTCAATATATCAAAAATTCGAAGACGTATCAAGCAATGCCAAAATGTGTCTTCATGAGAGAGCAATAGATGTAAAGAGAAATAGGGATATCAGAATCGCGTCGTATCTTGTTCGAGACGAAATATTATATGTGTAAAGTGGCTGCGTAAAACGAACATTTTACTGAATTCCAAATAATTTTAATTCCACACTTTCGACATAAATGTTTTTAAAAATATATTATTCTATTATATTCTTACTTGTTGTTATTTAAACTGTAAGAGCAGGTACAAAGGAAAGCAGGCTATTTGAGTCACAGCCCGCGTACCACTTATCATATTTTTGATAGTGTTTTCAAAGTCAAAACTTTTGTTTTGTTTTTAAATTGTCAACTTCTTAATTTACGGAAAATTAAAATAATATTTACATAGGTAGGCTTACTTAGCTATATCATAATAGTATGTTAATTAAGAAAAAAAAAATTAAATTAAAATGAGTTATCATATATGCTAGATCCAATTGATAGGGTGGTTGTGGTCATAGTTAGAATGGTGATACGGAACGCAGGAGCAAATATTCGGGATGTTTTTCTAAGGAACGTAACATTTATAGATGATAGCAATTTTTGAAATAATAATGAAAAAGTGTGGAAGTTAAATCTATTAAGCGGTTGTATATTCGTGAAAATAATAAATCCATTTTGTATTGATTATAATGGTAATTTTATAATAGGTCATTTATTTGGACTTTTAACTTTTTCGATAAATGCGTATGCGTAACAATAAAATGTAGAACAATTATGCAATAACTGTAGAACACGTTTTATTAAAATCTATTATGGTTTCTTCGTAACTCCAAAAATTATGATTCTAAATTCATGAAATTTATGCCGAACCTCTACCTACATGAGTAATTTATTGACGTGATACAATTTTAAAAGATTTTTTCTTAAAATTTTGGTGTATTTCTCGTAATTATTTTTATAAAAATATTATTCAGTGCTATATTTTTTATGTCGCATAAGTACAACGGGTAATTTTAGGTTTTAAAACTTGAAAATTCATTACAAGGTTAACGTAAGTTTAACTATAGTTGAAAAATTTTGAAATTTGTTAGTCACAATTTTTTTTTATAGCCATCTAAAGTTTTTTAACATTTATTATTTTCTTGTAAAATGTCCTCGTAATTTCGAAAAAATTTATCTATACTTTGAAATTTTCATAGACTATTTATTTTACATTTATAACAATATATAGATTATAGGTACATTATTTGTTTATAAATTATTTAAAAAATTTAAAACCAGATGAATGAATTACAAAAAAAAAAAAAAAAATACGCCGGTGGAAATCGTGTTATGCCACCGATCTGGAGCAATCAATCAATAATCTGTCTTGGGATTACCAGGGAAGGGTAGAGGTAATTTTTATTCGTAATTAATAATAAAACTAAAAAAAAAAAAAAAACATAAAAATATAGAAAAAATAACAAGCCATTAAAACACAAAGTCTTCATATCGTCGTTGTAGTGTAACTTTTGTCGTCAGATGGCGTTTCCTATGCCATTTCTGCCACCGCTACTCTCGTCGGCGTCACGACTGGCCGACCGTCCCTAGAAACGCATGCGAGTTCCAAGTGCGCCGCCTTTCTGTCCGGACCCTCCGAGCACGTGATATCGGTATTTTCTCGTATTCGGTATATAGTCGTTTTTCCGTATTTTTATTTTATTTTATTTTTTTTTTGGTTTTTCGCATCAGACATAATTATACACGTTCTGTAATTTTGTCTGCCTTACAAAGAAAAACTCGTGTGTGTATCTAAATTTTGGGTTTTAATATAGATTTTCGTACACTATAACAATAACATTTTACTATGCTAGTCTCACGCGAAAACCCTAAGAGATAACGGAAACGTTACCGCACGAACGGTAGTGAACAAATTTTCGAAAAAAAAAAAGATTGAATATTCAGTGATATCCAGGCCTGTATCATCCTCAATGGCGGACTGGAAAGTGACGTGGTGTGCGGCCACGCTATCGGCCATTATAATCTCTGTAGCTGCTGGAATAGGTGAGTGTTCTGACTATAATATATTATATTATATGGATTCTCATAATAATATCGTATAATTGAATGGAATTTGGAAAAAGTCCATTCCCTCCCTAGTAAAAAATAAAAATAAAAACCGAGAATAATCGTCCAATTGATTAACTAAATGCTCTGTAAAACAACAGACGGCACTCTAGAACGGATTGGCTTCGTTAAAAATAATACCTGGTAAAAAGTATAAAAATTTATCATTCAATATTTACATTTTTTTCTCGGTTTGTAGAAAGACGATAGACACCATTAATTCGATCCGATATAACCATATTATTCTGTAAAGTGTAAATTAAGTTTTATATTTAGCTTGTAACTTTTAATTTATTTTAGTTTGTAATTTTTCGTTTATAACCGATTTGAATTTGAAACGCCTTTTTTCTTTTCGAAAATTACACGATGACTTACGCGTTTCGGGCACAAAGATAAGCATTTTTGTTAACCGTCGTTATTAACAACGACGAACAATAGCGCACATAATCACGGTTGACGGCGACGTGATATCATCTTGTTTTATATTATCGTACGTATTATAATCATATATTTTTAAAAGAAGTTAAAGAAAGAAAAAATAAAAACTATTGCTTAATCTACTGCACAGTGTCTTCTTCAAATGTCATTTTTTCAATTATTTCACTACGAAACACGATTTTTTTTTTCAAAGTTATTTTCTGCAAAAAAAAACTTGTCAAAACTTATTTGATCATAATTTCGAGTAAGTTAAAATACATTCAATTAATATTTCGATTGTTTAATTACGTAGAAATTATTAAATTTTGTCATTATATACAATATTTCATGAAAAAATATATAATTATAGTTTAAAAAAAATTTTACTGTAAGCAATTTTATAGTTTTTTTGTTTTATTATATTGCCTATTATTATTATCAAAATATTTGGTTGCGGATTCTAAAAATTTGACGTAGATAATTATTTCTGACGTTATTTTGTTTCTAATCCGATACGAAAAACAATGCGTAGTGAGACAAAGCAATATTCGTTAAATAATTATTAAAAATAATTTAATGTTAAATAAATTAATGACAATATATTAAATTGGCATTAAATTTTGAATCGAGATAGAAATTGCAATCGTGTTAAAATGGATGTTATCTTCTTTCCTTTACTTTGCTATTTTTTTCCCAAAACTCTAGGGACTATTTCCCTCCGACTGCAACTCGGGGATGTAAACGATTTGCGATTTAGAACCGCTTTTATTCGAAACGTCTTTATATCAATCGTTTCTCCATACCCCTATATACAAAACTTTTGGGTTTTATATGAATCGGAATTCATTATTGAACTAATTTACCCAAAGTATTATAGGCACACCCGAACTCGATAAATTAAAATGACACTGGTATACACCTACGAGTTTCGTTTGAATTTATATATTATATTTATGTGTTCAGAATTTTTAATCAGTGTATGAATTAATTTAACATGCATACCTAGTATCAACTATACCTACCCAATTTTGAATCTAGATTATTATATACGAGTATACGCGTTTTTACAGATACGTATACATATTACACAGAAGTGAACGCAGAAAAATGTTTCAAGTGTAGGTGGTGGAGGGGAAGGTGTTGAATACATTTCAATATTTGATGTGTGTAAATGAAATATATTATATATATATAATTATTTATTTCATAGTTAATTTTTAGTTACCTAGATTGTATAGTTTTCCAAAATTGATAAATACAGACAAAATATCTATTTAAAGTAGAAAAATAACATACCAATAATATATCTGTTTGAATATTATATGTAGTACGATGGATGTAGGTATAATAATTATTTAAATGTATTCATATTATTTATTATAAATATTAACTAACATAATAATTAGTCAATATAATATACTAATATATATATATATATATATATAATAACTATTAATTTGATTTAATAATTAAACTACGTATAGTTATCAATATAGGTACCTAAACAAGATATATAAACATAATATAATTTCTAACACATTTCATGTATATTTTAAGTAATTTTAAAACCAAACTTGCTATTCTATAATTTTCCAGAAAAAAAAAATAGATTCATGTATATTAAATATAATATTTATCTGTAAATTTTATACTATACATTCGCGGAAATCCGATTTTAATCTTGTAACCTATAGTCCTCTTTACATTATATATATTTTACATATTTATTTATAAATGTACCCTTTAATTTTTGTAAATTAATAATGTATAAATAATATATCATGAGTTATACGTAATAACTGATAAATATTCAATGATTAGATTAAAAAAATAAAGAAATATGTCCTTCAAAAAATATATATCCCAAAATGTATCTATATAGAAACATTTATTTATTTGTATAATATATACAGTAAATACGGGTTGTAATGAAAATATAATATGAAATAAGACTGTAGATGATTTGAATTTTTAAAATGCAATTTTGGTCCATAATATATTTTCACTCTAGTTTTATAATATTATAATAGTCATATAGGTAGGTACTTCAAATTAATACATTTATGTTCGTAAATTGTAATCAAACGTAGTAATTTTTTTAAAAAATTTAAAAGAACAAAATAACTAAATGTTAATATTGAATTTTAGAGTTATTTGATGTATATAAATTGAATTTCATACTTGGAAAACATATTTTGTTGAACTTTTACTGAAATCTAGATTTTACTAATGACTTTGTTTAATGGAAACAAAAGAATATTTCCCAAATTCAAAAATTTTAATAAATATTAAATGTTGAAATAAATAAAATATGATACAAATATCACGTTATTGTTATATTATATATAATAATCAATTTTGAAATGACATTCTAGGATTAATGGATAAACATTGTAAATAGTACAAATAGTTTAAGATAAGAAGAGAAATTTGGAAAAAAAAAAAGGAGAAAAACGTGATCGGTTTTAGTTTTATTGGTCAAAATTGCTACGTACCGAGTTGAGTACTATATACTCGTAGATACGAAATTAACGCTTATTCCTAAACGAATTATTTTTTTGTTTTCGGCAAATTAGTGCACATTCTCGTAACTATTCAAAATTAAATTGTAAACATGAATTGGTCTTCTTTAATACTTTGATGAAAACATGGACTACATTATGGCGTGAGACCCATAAAACGATCGGTTTTTCGTTTCTACCACACGCGAGTTGAATCATTTCAAATTGAACGATGAAAATGTGTTTTTCATTTCCTCGTCTCTAATATGGGTGATTATCTGGATGATCTTATATACAATATTATGTGTATTATACACATTTAAGAACGCACTGAAATTACGAATTTTATACAATATGTAGAACAACTATTTGTACGAAACGCTTTCCGATTTCACACTATACAATAAGTTTTTTGCAGTAAACAGGATTTCAGGGGAGAGTCTTAATTCGAGTGAGAAAACCGCATTATCCATCAATAATAATAATAATAATAATGATAATGATGAGCCGTATTGTTATTATTACCTACATCGTCGCCACCGAAGGTTATGTGTTAGTGTTTTAGCACACCACGGCGTTACCGATGCGACGACTTACGGGCGCTTTATTATTTGTCAGCTTAATATATATCGTATAACGGTGATAATAATTGACACAAAATTGTGACGTGAAATAATTTAGTCACTGGTTCATTATTACATGAACATTACAAAATATAGATATAGACATCAGGTATATAATAATAATAATAATAATAATAATAATAATAGTAAAGTACGACTATTAATAGTTTCTAATAGTTAAGAAGCTGACAAAAGTGTAGTGTAGATAATGTTACCAATGACCTATAATATGTAGATATGTAATATCTAATATGTTTTATTGTATTATACTATACGTAATTAAGTTTAAACCACTTTAAAATACATATTTCAGGCATAAATGTATGATCATTGATCACAAATAGTAAAATATTATGAGTAAATGATTTGAAAATTCATAGAATATTATGAACAGTATGATCAACCATTACATCCTCACATAATGAATTATTCTAAAAACAATGTATAAAAATTAATATTTTCCAATTTTTAATGACCATTGAAAACTTTCAACGACCATTGAAAATTTCAGTGAAAAAAATATGTTCAATTGAAAATTTTCAAGCATTCAACTGTAGTCATTATATTCAGGGAATTTTGAATAAAATATTATAAATATATGGAAAAATTTTACACAGTTTAAACGAGCGTATTGAGGGGCGAATCGAGGTAATTCTTAACAAAAAATAAATACGCCACTTTCGATAAATAGTTAGTCGAAAATCTAAATTTTTGTAATTCCAATATTTCAACTTTTACCCCTCCACCGGATCGGTCAATATTTATATTATTGATCGGATTATTGTGAGAAAGCCTAAATAAATTAATTGATAATGTATAGATAAGTTATACCATAATGCCAAAGATAAAGAAAATAAAATACAAGTAGTCATAGGTTATAATCGATACTGTGTGAAATGAAGACAGGTAAAAATAGAAGTTTAAAGTAAGATAAACAGAGTACGTAAATAATATAGATGTGAAATCGGATGATGTCAGACATAAATAATTAAAAGACAAAATTAAATAAAAAGCTACAAAATATGATATTCAGAAAACCATTTACTTTGTAGCCTTATGACATTAGTCATCATAAATTATTTGAAATAGGTACATTAACAATAGCATTGCAAACTAAAATTAAATTTAATATAATTTTAATGGGCTTAAACATAGTTTTTAGAATAGAAATATATCGAAACCTTATATTGAAAAACTGTTTATTTTACGTATATATATTATTAATAAAAATAAATAAATAAAAACACTATATGATCTATCTCTAAAAGTATTAATCTACGTGTGTTATATTTAAAATAATGTATTGGAACCGTAAAAAGTTTGTTTATAAACAAAATTAATAAAAGATACAGTTAATTTTGTGAAGATAGTATATATTTATAATACTATACAAATATTTCAAATACAGCTAGAATTCGTAATATAATATATTAGAATTTTTGAAATGTTACACAAACATATCATGTATTATAAATAGTTTAAGCGAAAACCAATAGCTAAACTAGTTCAAAACGTTTCCCTATTATTCTTAAATAGATACAAGCAGTATTATTTTAGTCTCATTTACTCAAAGGAAAATGTAAAAATAAATAATAAATATATAGTTCTAAGTTTCTTCATTATTAATTATATTAATAACAAGAAAATTTATTGATAGTATATTGTGCAACAAACGTCGCTTTAATAAAGGAATAAATATTCAAAAATAAATGAATTTCATTAAACAATTTTAATAAAAAAAAAAAAATAGAAAATAATAAATTAAATGAATAATGATACAATAATGAAGGAAAAATATAGTCTACTACAATTAATACTACAAGGCAAAATAGTTGGAAGAAGGAGCCGTGGAAGACCTCAAATTTCTTGGATGGACAACCTCTGGGAGTGGTTCAATACATCTACGAGCTTTCTATTCAGAACAGCCGTTAATAGAGACCAGATAGCTAACATGATTGCCAACGTTCGATAACGAATACGGCACTCAAAGAAGAAGAATGAAGGAAAATCAAACCGAGGAACAGTAAAACCATTCGATATATATTTTGCCGAATGCTTTCTGAAATTCTAAAAAATATAATATAACTAGTATCTAGGTGTTTTTAAACTTTAAAAAAAAAATGGACAGAAACAAAGGAACCGCTTTCCGAATACCTATATCGTGATCTCCGGGTCGTAATTCTAGTCAATTGATTTATTCGACGTAGAAATCTGAATGAACTAAATAATTAAAAACACTTAAAAAACTAGAGCGCAACTAAAATTTAAAATACAAGAACAGAACCGAATTAATTTTCCGTAAAATGTTTTGATCGTATAGACTTTAAAGCTATACCTCTATATTGGTATAGCTATAGAGATTATCGGGGAAACGGATAAATGAAAAAAATTATACTTGAATAATAATAATAATAATAATAATACGTACAAATATTACACTTTAATTTAATTTCGTTCGTTCATTTCTATACCTCGTTATTATACTAAGAAAATATCAATTTTCCTAAAAAAAAAAAAAAAAAAATAACTCGAATACAAAGAACAGTAACTTACCGGAAGTTTTCTTCCCCTCCACCCCTCCCCTCGAGTTTCACTCGTCTCGTCACGACTGGCGCGATATTATTATAATGTCTTCCACTCATCGTAATCTAATTGCCCGGAAGAATTTCGTGCTCGCGAGGTGGTCACGTCGGTATCGTCTACTGAACAATATTTTGCACACATATTTTGTTAACGCGTCGCCAAAATGACTTCAGGTTCAACTGCGTTCGTCGCGGATATAATTTCACGCGATTGTATCGAATTTAAGGACGGGACGGGGTATACACGGGATTCGAAATAAATGTTTATTTTTTCTCGACATAAATATAAACGGGCAATATAAAATGTATGTGCCGGTAAAACGTCGTTTTCACATGTTCGCGCGATAAAAACGGTATTCCGCGAGTGATTTAAGGCTTATAATACAAGAAGAGGCTCCCCGGGACCGACGACAACGACAAAGAACGGAGTCGTATACTGCCAAAATTAGCTACAAACGCAAAATATGTTTAAAAAAAAAAAAAAAAGAAAAAAAAGTGACGTATGCTTATTGTGTTATTCGAGTGTTAAGAAATGTGTATGGCGCGCGATGCGTGAAAATATGTGTAACGGCGAATGAGTTTGCGAATGGTTTTATTACGTGCAAAGAAAAGTATCGGATAACTATTCAAAACGCATTTTCAATCGGAATATAAAATAAAAGTCAATGTTAAAAAATAAAATTGAAATATATTATGTAGACCGATACCAGAGAAGAAAATAAATACAGTAAGATTGTTACCTCTATCCAATTACACGACAGAGTGACTGGTGATCGGCTTTTAAAAGTTTCATTGAAAATATATTTCGTTTCGTATATTATTTTAAAGACATAATATAAAGGACAACTTGTACCGAAATCTCATACCTAGAAAAAGGCAGTCATTATTATTTTGTGCACCAAAAAAAGAAGGAATCGGTTCCTTGTCTATGTCTAGTCGTAACTAGTCTTCTTTATATATATAAAACAACCTAATGGTTTAGCCTAATATATGAATTTTAATATATGCTATCCTGCGCATGTTAAATTATATAATTAAATAATCGAATTATTCAATTCAAATATGTAAAAAAAACATTTAAAAAAATAGAATGATAAATAAAATAAACAGAATAATCGGTAGATATATTTTTCTTAAAAGGTCCTTAGTGGCTGCAAATGATAATATTATCTATTCATTGTTCCACACTTGCTTATGTTTATTTGGGTTGATTATATTTTTACATCATGTTGTAAGTTATTAGGATCTAAGTGTACCTATTAGTAAAAATAAGCATAAAATATAATATTTAGATCATATTTATTTATACATAATTAATTGTTTTGTAGTATTTATTGAACACTTTACCATTTTATTATAATATTTTATAGGCATATTTTTGTGTTTTTTAATAAAATAGGTAAATCAATTTATTTTGAAAAATAAATTATTTCTATACACGAAAATTGGTTATTTAAATTTTTTCATGTAACATTTATAATATACTAAGCTAATTAAATAGCAACACTCTATTTTTTAACAAACTTGCAAGAACAAATTCAAAACAAAATGAAAATAACTCGACAAATAATTCAAATCAAGCGGAATAATATTTCTGTTTATCTACGGCAACTTTTGCTACTTAGTGTAAAAGTGTTTTATCACTACATATTGGATTCAAAAATATTAATACAATTTAATTTATAACTAAATTAACAATGTTAACAAACATGAACATTTAATCACATATATGTTTCTATTTTGTTTACTTAGTGTATAAATGAAAAGTTAAAAATTTTTCAGTCTGTATTTTCTGTAACTAATTTTGACATTTATGAAATTGGTGTTGTGTTTTTATTTATTGTTTAGTCGATCCAGTATCCACCTAGCATTAAACATAATATTTTCGAAAAATGAAATCATAATAAGTTTATATTGAGTTTGGAGTACAAAAATATTATAACGCTCCTACCGATATAATAATTGTATACAACACACAAGCAGTTGAGTTCAAATTTTATTCAAATACAATGTATTTATTTATTATTTTAAAGAAATTATTTAAAATGGCCTATATATACCTACTTATTTTGACATTTAAAAAATCTTTATAAACCGTAAAATTGTAAAATAAAGTAGTTTTTAAGTATATACATAAGTATTTTTTTTTATAGTTTTTACCTGTATATATATGATAATATAGGATAAAAAAATATTTGTAAAGTGATGATAATTACAGTTTTCTAAGTATCTATTTTCAGTGCTTGCAAAAAAAGAGATAAAAATGTTTTACCCATTTCTTTTAAAAATATATAATTATTCATATTGGAGGATAGATTGACTAATACTCTTCAAAATATATACATATAAATAGAATATTATTAGGTGTATTTAATACGAGAATATTTTTAGTTACTGTTACTGTATAGTTATAACACATCCAGTTTACTTATGCCTCTGGTAGTTTATTGTGAAATATGCAGGAGTTAATAACATTTTGTAAGCACCAGGTGTAATCACAACATATTTCTGTTTGAGATTATTTTAAACAGAAATCATTATTTAGTTATTAGAAAATATTGATAACTACGATTTCATCATCATCTATCTAATGCTTTTCAATATTTTTTCTGTTCTAATGATACTATATACATATGTAGGTTATTTAATGTTTTTATAACGCCAATCTGGATATCTGTTTTAACTTATGATGTTACATGATTCTCAGATGAAATGAACCGGTTATACTATGAGTAATAATACTTAAATAGGTAATTAAAATTGTGTCCGTGTAATTGATCATAATGTAGATTAATCCCTCCCTCCCCCAAATAAAAAATAAAAAAATTTAAGTTTTATAACTCACTAAACTGTCAAGCTAAATACTTTATTTAACACAAGGTTGAAAAGATATAGAGATATATAGGTAAAATATTATGAAAAAGGACGAAAATGAACAAATATACAAAATTGGTCTTGGGCATACATATTGATTCTCTTCGTGTGCTGCCAAATTTCTCGTTTTCCGAGGAATTGTCGTGTCGGCTGATCTTTAATTATATCAACCATAAAAATGCATTTTGTAGTTTTTTCCCCCACCGTTATTATTTTCACTTTTCATCTCCACAATATTCCAGTACAGATATAGTTTTGTGTGTGTGTTTTGTTTTTATATATAGTGTAAACAGCTACCATCCGCATAATTAATATAATTGAATTTGACGAGGTTTATTTGCATGTTTTTTTTTTTTCTAAAAATACGACCAATTTTTGTTTGATGTTCATCTACAATATAATGAGTTATATGCAGAGATAAAAATACAATACTATTTCCATATGATAGGCAAAGTGCGTACATTATAACACAATGTATTTTTGGCTTTGTACATTGTCAATGCATTAGATTGATTTGTTTTTAATCTACTCGTTTTTGATGTAGGTATTAAACTATTTATTTATAAATATTAGTGCTGCAAACAAATTGTAAATCCTATTTTAACCCTATATAGTAAGTATTCAAAGCGAAAGCTGTGTATAGTATTTGCAGTTTAAATAAGTGCAGTCAAGCGACAGGGTATTATAGTGAAAACATAAATTTCTGTTCTAAACTTTTCCTATGCAAATCTATGATAGCGATGATGATCCATGACTATTTTAATTATAATTTGTTTTTAGATTACCATAATATTATATATTTATAATAATTTGGCTATTTTACGATGACGTATTATTTCATCCGTACCTAGTGTAAATTATTATGCGAAATATTATACTCGTACCATTATAAGGCACAATTAAATTTTGGAAAATATTTTTAGAATTTTTAGGATAGGAAGTTCATGTATAAATGGTTTTATGTTTCATTTAAATAGGGGTTTTACTTCTGAAAACATTTTCTTTGCGTAGAAACAATACACACGAGAATGGAAAATCTCGAGTGCGGAACAGTCACGTGTCTCGTCTGCATATTTTAGTGTTATGTCGATAAATTAATCAAATTCGAGTTCAAGAGTTGGACACGAAGGCACCTTAAATAGCTAACTATACTGCATGGTATCGATTGTATGAACCAAAAAAAGAAAAAGGAAATGTGATAAAATGGCACTAACACGTAGACTGTGTCCCAAAGGTGCTTTAAATTTGTTTTGTTTACATAAAATATATCTTATACGGTTCGGAGCCGTCATTACAACGCGTACAATCGTTTCAGTGAATAATATAATAGCCAATACATAATAAAATAAAACACAATATTCAAATATAAATCATGACAAACACTTTGAATAATAATAAAAAAATAAAAACGGACAAAACGTATAATAACGATAGAAAATATTATTCTATCGGGTCCTTATATCCGAGTTATTGTATGTATATTTATAATGCATTACTCTGCATCGGTTGTGGCTTATTTATATATTTTTATATTAATACGAGACGATAAAAAATTCAAATACGATGAAATATTAATGTTAATATAATTAAGTCGAACTTATAAAAATTCCCCCAGGACATAAAATGATAATGATTTATCTCCAAAAATGTGCGCAGAAATATCGTCAATGTGATGTGTAAACATTTTATAAGACTCCATTTTAGAAGTATACATTTAAATAATACCAGAATTAATACTTAAAAATGTATATAGATACACATATATAAATACTGATTATTAAAATATCTTAAGATGCATTAAAAAAATGCGTTTTTACAAAAAATATATAATATATTCAGGTTGGTCTTAATTTTTGATAAATTCCTTGTATATCGTTACCTTAACCCTACACGGATTATGTAGATTGAAATAACATTAGTAGTCATATTGTGGTGTGTACAATTGTCGACAAATTTAATTTTTGTTAATTGTAGGTACTAATTTATAAGTAAGAAAAATGTTCACATTTTCATAAGTTTAAAAAATAAATAACTGAACCTTAGTAAACAATTTAAAATATTATTTTTGAGGTTTACAAATTGGCTTTTCATTTGAATTACATATTTTGTTTTTATTCAAATAAAAATAGTTTAATTATAAAATAATATAATTTTATTACTATTTTTGAAAAAAAGTTTTAAAATAGGTATTGAATAAAACTGAAGTTATTTTATTTGTCAAATAGGTAGTTCTGTTACTCTCTGTGTACGTATATAATGTATTTATAATATGAAAGTGTATACAATATCAAATATTTTTCAGGAAAGTAATTTTTCATTATTTTCAAAACTCTTTTATTCAAAAAAACAATATAATATAGTATATATTATCTAGTAATTGCCATAATTAATCGATAAGGGTTCTTATCATGAATTAGAACTTTTTTATTCTGGCCAACTCTTCAAATATTTATAATTTATAATTATACACATTATATATATACAAAAATGTGATGAAATAGTATATCTATAATAGGGGGGGGGAGGGTTAGTTTGTTTCAAAATTGGCAGTTAGAACTCTTTTATTCTACACTTATAATAACAACGATATAGTTACCTATACATATATATACAAAATATTATAGGTAATTGTAGTTATAGGTTTTTAAAACATTATTTTTAATGAGAGTGTGTAAAAATAATAATAATAAAAATCATACAAATGAATGAGGAAAGTAATCACATTGTCTACAATTTATATAATTTACACGTTTATGACTATGTGTGCACGGTACTACACTAGATTATAAACCATGAAACCATAAAAGTAATTAAAGGTACTAAAATAATCAGTTCAACTAGATGAACTTGAAATTATTTTAAATCCATTTTATTATCGCCGTTTATAATAGTAGACCACATGACAGATGCAGGATTAAAATCGTATATAAATAAGCCCATTAAAATATTATATTTTAGGTTGCGGAAGTTCTACGAAAAAAATGCTCGTTTAATTTACATTTATATTTAAAACATCATTTAAAAAAAATATTGAATTTGTTATAGTTATAAAATGCAAACAATTGAAATTTATAATCCATTTTTAAACATTAATTTACGTATCTAACTAAATATAAAAAATTTGATTTAAAATGTAATTGAATTTTTTTAGTATCTATAATATATTAAATAAAATTTCCTATTAAATTATATTAAATCAATTTTAAGGTTTAAACAATTAAAAATTAAAGTGAAATTTAATATAATTTGACGATTTTTTAATTATACTTTTCAGGGAACATTAATTTATTGATTGACTTTCTCGCATTTTTATACGGAAATCTGAGCCGATTTTACTATCGTTAATTTTCTATGTAATTGCATTTTTGTTACTGCTATTATTACATCGGTACACAATTAACATTTAAAAGTTTATAGGTACTTGTAATTCGTACTACTTATACACATAATTTTTCCATTAAAAACAAGACTTGTATTATACTATATAATAATATTTTAATATATAAAACTGTAATTTATTTTAATCAATAAAGTTATACAAAATACTAAAAAATTGCATGTGTGTATTTATAAATGTAAAAATACTGTCTATATATTGTGTTCGCAAGAAAAAAACATATTTATTTTATTATTTACACACTACATACCTACATTGGGTCGTATATCGATTCCGTCGATTAGTATTGACTCCACTGGCTTCTGTTCAAATAAATCATGTATCGACTCCACCAACTAAATATCTTATAGTAAAAATATAGTTTATGATTTCCAACTAAAAAATTTAGCACGTAAATAGTAGGCATTTGTAATTGGTCTTCGAAATTTGAACGTCATTATTTATTTTTCAAATTAAATTAATCTTTATTTATTTATTTATTTATACTGTTAAAATATTTTATAATAAATTATTATTGAATAATAATAATAATAAAAATATTATATATGAAGTACCTACACGAATACCGTAGTATAAAATGTAACTTCAAATAAATGAGTAGATATATGAAACAAGTTGTAAAAATCAAAAAAATATTACATCAAAAACTGTAAAACATTGAATAATACATAAGTAATTGTCAAATTATAATCGGAGCCTTATTTTTGCTCAAAAACCAATTAAAAACTATATATATTTATTCTCTAATTAATACAGGGGTTTGGATGTCTTATAAAATTTATAATGGTTGAAACACTATTTGCTATTCAAATTTTTCCTGCAAAATTAAACAATTTTGTTAAAAAAAAAAACAGTACCCAACAATATTATCCTCCAACATATTATAAATAATGGAAATAACACATTTTTCTTCAATAACTAAATATTATTTATGATTTGGAATTCTTAAATACTAATTTTGACTAACTGGTATAGACGCAAAGGTAATGTTACAAATCGGAACTACGTTTCTGTGTGTTCCGGTTCATTTCAAGTACTGATTTTTAGATAATAAAAATGTATATAAGTGAATAAAATAACTTATTAATAAATAAATAATAAATAACCATACCTTTTTTTGAAACCGGAAAATTAGGCGAGGTTGATAAATACCCTACATTTAACCTATTTGTATTCTCTGATAAATAAAATAGGCGATGACGTAGTTATTAGATTATAAAATTAAAAAGATTAAATTTTTTTTTGCCAAATTACGTTTAAAATACTGTGCATATACATTGAATATTAATAACTAGTTGATTCGTATTTCCCTAAATAATTATTAGTTTTATAAACTTAACATTAGGTCTATAAATACTATGATTAGAAAAATGTTAGTAGGTATATATTTAATATATAGTTAATAATTAGCTATAGTTATCTATAGTGAACTAGGTACTTAATATACCTAATTAATTTTTCTTTTTTTATAGGTACCTAACAATCTATAATTATTTAATTTAATTTACTTTGTATTTATATTTAAATATTTTCATTCTAAATATCATCAGTGGTATATTTGAGGAGGGAGTGAAATATTAAAATTTCCTTCTTGTGTAATTTATCTTGCATTATATTATATTTTACAACCTATTTCTATAATTTTATCCAAGAGATTTATTTAATATACATATATATATATATATATCAATAATATTATTAAATAATACAATACAATACAAAACACAGAAATTAATGATAACTTAAAAAAAAAAATAAAACATTTTATCAGCCGGCGGAGAATAAAAATTTATAATGGAACGGGTAAATGTTTAACCTATTATAATTATGAGTTTAAAAATAATAATTTTTGAAATATTAATCAGATATTGATAAAATACTAGTTATCAAAAATCTTATAAATATATTAGTACTTTGAGAGTAATGAAATTACGCTGACTTCAAATGAAAAGGTTTCTATTATGTTTTGAAATCGTACGGGAGAGTGTTTTTAAGATTCTATCTACGATATTTTGTTTTATACGTTATAGAGTATCTAAACCATGAAACCTATTCATTTTCGATTTCTAATTTAAAAGGTTAGGCTTAGAAATATCAATAATAGGGTTTTACGAAATTCAATTTTGAAAAAATAAATTGGATTTAGACCTTTACATTCATTATTATTCTATACAAACAATTTGTAGTTATATACCTACTGTTGATGAAGTTGTTATTGTTATATTTACAAGATCTAAAAAATATGTTTACATACTTATATAACTATGCAAATTGAATTCTAAGTTATGATTATAAATTACGGAGTCAATTTTTAGATTGATCACTCTCAAATTTCTTGACATTATTAGTTTAGACACCGTAAATCCCCTTTCTGTCGGTATATCCGTCCATCTGTCTATAAAATTCATTACTGTGCCAATAAATTGATTACCATAAATTTATAATATACACAATTTGTATATAATTTGTTAGTTTAAGATATCGTATAGGCTAAAATAATGGTTTATGGAATTATTATAGTTTTTTATTTAAAATACGTTTGGAAACCTGGATTTGAGCTTTCCGAACTTGTTATATGATTAGATTTTTTGATCCTCTTTTGAAAAGTATACTAAAATATGCTACTGCATATTTATATGTATAGTGGTAGAGCTGGATCAATGGAGGGAGTTCTATATCCTCTCTGTAAAACAGTCGAAAAAACAGAAATTTGATAACCTTTTTTTCTGATTATTTACGTATCAAAGATGGGACGGGCGTGTAAAGAGGTACTTCTTAATTATCTATTACTAATAACTAGGGAACGGACTTATATGTACAAAAAATTATCAAAATATGCAATTAAAAATACTATAGTTTGCTACATAATATGCATCTAAAATTTACAAATATTCATTAATTAATATGCAAAAATCGTTGAAAAATTTTAAAATATACAAAATATATAATAACAAATTTATGTCATTTTAATAAAAACGATAAAAATCGTGTACATCTTTTGTTGGATAAAGTTTTTTATTATACACTGGCAAATTTGTATTTGTAATTTTAAAATATTTAGTATTCAAAACCAATATTTCACACATTTTTGTAGCTAGAAATAAGAAAACGTGAAATATTATATAATATTGTGCAGGTATACGATATTAATATAATATTCTCAATGGATCGTGGGGTAGAGATTGACAATTATTTTTTAATATAATACCTATATTAAATAATATTGAAATTTTTCCACGACCTACTAAATACATATTTATAATTTAAAATATTGTTATCTTTAAATAAATTGTAATCGTAATTTTCTGACTGCATAACGAAAATCGAATAGGCATTTATTAAATGAGCAAGAAATTACCAACCAATTCTTTTTTACTGACTTAATAAACCGAAAAAAAAGGTTATAAAGTTTTCCGACTAACCCCTTCTATGCCAAATAATTGTCGACTGACTTATATTTTGCCAACTTATCTTCTGAGTGAGGGGTCTTCACGACCCCCTAAACCTTCTTTCACTTCGGATCTGAAGGTATCGTATCAATTTTCGATCAAAAGACTTGATCTAGTCGATATATAATTATATGGGTGCGTATATTTTTTTTCCAGTACCAAATGTAAGATCAGGATAATATATTGAAATTATTATATCCCTATCGGTAAACGCATAAGAAAAAACTAAATGAGGAAGTCAGATAAACAAAAATTCAAAAAAATAGTCAAAAACTTTGTTAATGTTAATTTTACATATTATGGAACATACGATGTTAAATTTTTTCGTAAATTTTTTTTGACAGTAATATTATGTATAGTAAGTATTAAGTATAGTACCTAAATAATAATTATATTTACTGCCTTACCAGTAATCGGAACAATAACCCCCAAAGTTTTGAAGAAGCTGTAACTGTATTAATTTTTTGTGTTTAGGGTCATGGTTTAAGCTTCAAAATAAATTTAAAAAATGTATCCGGTATCAAAATTAGGAATTTATCCATTTAAATTGTTAACCCTTTTGGTGCGGGTGTATGCAATAACTTGCACTTTTTTTTATAGCTATTTTTGATACTGGATTATTCGAATTTTTTAAAGTAATTTTCATAAATCATTATTGCAATTTTGAATTTATGAACATGGTTAATACATTGAAATTAGTTAAAAAATTCATACAATCCAGTGTCGAAAATACCTATTGAAAAAATAAAAATCGCTTTATAAAATATACACAAATAATATTATTGTGTAAGCATATTGTGTACGTAATAACCCCAAGCATGTATTTCACATGTGACACAAAAATATATATCCCAGGAAAAATACAAAACAGCAATTTACATAAGTGCGTATAAAACTTTTAAAACTATATAATGCTGTGATATTTTCCAATGAAAAAGTGGTCTGAACACGAATAGTGGCGCCGCCTGTACGACAATTTTGAACTACCAAAATGCCTTAAAGCCGAAATAGTACCAGAAATATTTACGAGTGGTATCCACCTTATTTTCTCTACACCGCGAACGCGGTATACGTGTATGACAAATAAGTCAATGAATGTCGGCGATCTAATGTCGAGCGTAACACCGTTTGATTATGGCGAGGTTACCGGATGGAAATAACGGTCGCCGGGTGCGCGACAGGTTTCGTTCTTAAAGCGCGGCGAGTACAGGTACATGCGTATTTTTTACGTTCTGTCAAATCTGTCCGTCTTTGATAGTAGACCTAATACTATGTCGTTATTATATAAATATATTATAATAACATAATATACGACGTAGTGCATTCCTATCGTACGAATCGGAGAAAACGAGACGAAACGACGTATACACTCGTATATTCAGGGCCGTAGCAAGACCCAATAGCGCCCCTGGCAATGAACATAATTTGCGCCCCCTCCTCAATCACTGTCATTCCTATGAAATATTTGTGGTAGAGTAATAAGAAAAACAAGGGCTTTTCACAAATTTGTCGATTGAACTGTCCAAATAATTGCCAACAAAACAAAGCAAGTTCGGACTTGCCTTTTTTTTTTTAACCATGCATGAAACATTAAAAGAGGTAAGTCCATTTGCACGTTATCTCCGTAAATAACAATTGGACATACCTAGTGTTCTTGAACAGTATTAACCGTGATGATATGGCGCGATCAAAACGATCAAAAATCGATTTTCCAAAAAAATGGACTTGCCCTGTCGTTGCAGGGAGCCCTTCATTGAAGTATTTTTTTTCGGAGGAAAGTTGAAAGGATTATTTTGTTTTTTTGCTGTTCAAAATTATTAAGGAAACCCTCACTCTGTCTCAGTTTTTCCTGACGCACTGCGCCTAAAATTATCATCAGTAAATTGAGGTATTATTGCGCCCCTGGCAAAAGCCCTCTTGTCAGTGCCTAGGATACGGCCCTGCATATATAGTTATCCCAAAGTTTTACGCACGTATAATATATACGTATATAATATTATTATGCGTTTGCCTACCTACCTATATATATATATATATATATATTATACACGTATTATATCTTGTTGAAATAATAAAGCGAACGCTGTACATACGAACGAAAAATACGTGTTTTATGCGTCTCTACGGGGTTGACCTAACCGAAAAACGCCGAGTCTCGTTCGTATTCCGGTGTAAATGCTTTCTCGAATGAATCGCGCACGTGCAAATCGCACATAAGCTATCTCGCTTATTGATATTAAATGCAAGATATTACGTTCAATTTAAGTTTGTTAATGTTTTATTAATTAAACTCGACTCGAAAAGTAACGACGTATTTATGTTATATCTCTTCCATTCGGTAGATGTGTCTCGTACAAACCCGCAGCGTTTAAAATTTTTCTTTTTTTATGTCTCAAACAAACCATATATAATATATAATATTAATTAAGGAAGTTTTACCCGTTTGTTCAATTAACTTTTAAAATTAAATCGTGAGCTACAGTGAGACGGGAAATCGTTTGAAAAATACGTATTTGTTTTTGTTTTTGTTTTTTTTTTTTTTTTTTTTTGTTTTTCATCAAAAGAATCATTTCGAAATAAATTCGATTATTGTTATTTTTTCTTCGGAATTATTTCGAGACGGCATTTTTTTCTGTTCGTATTCGCCGTTATAAATGGTATGATTACTTTTATTCGTAATACCCGTACCTATATAATATTATTATATTATATTTCTTTCCCGTATATATATATATATAGAAGTCGTTAAATATGTTTATATTGGATTATATTTAAAAACGAAACGCAAATCCGAAAAATTATGGTCGAAAATATTAACTCGTACGATAAAGAAACGTTATAAATATATTATATACGTACTCTATCAAAAGTCACACACATTTATATTCACGCAGAGACATTATTTATTCAGTTTGTATTACAAGTCCGGAAATTGAAGAATATTAACATATATAAGGGATGAATATAATATATCTCGACAACTTTTGCCGTCTCCACAGTCATTTCCACCTATGACAGTTTCTAAAATGTACCTATCACGCGGACACTAAAAACGTAGTCAATCATTTTTACATCACGAAATCCGATTCAAAATAATGATTTACCGTCATAATATTTATATGAAAGTCTAATATATTCTTATATTTCATATAAATTTTAGTGTAGTACAATAATATTATAGTGCACCTATATATAATACGGTATATAAAATTTTTTTTTATAAGCGTTGGCAATAGAAAATTATAAAGTAAAAAAAAAAAAAAAAGAAAAAGATTTCTTATATAAATTATTGATATGTACACTTAATTTTAAATTTAAATTTAAATAAGTAATTATTTCATTGGAAGTTACTCCTATTTTGACCATAATATACAACATTTTTTTTAGAATTAATTAAAACAAGGATTAACACTATGTATTGTACCTATATTTAACTTATATTCCATGTAATGTTTGTTTTTTGAATAAATTAATAAAATATTTCACATTGTTAACTTAATATATTTTATTTACCTTATGTATAATACAGATTTAATCATTTTCTAAAATGTTCACAAATATAGTTAGAAATTTTATTCAACTTAGAATATAAATTACATATTTATTAAATGTAAATTGTACATTTCATGAACTCGACTACATATTACATTAATCATATATATATTTAAAAAAAAAACGTCAATGTTTTACGATGTAATACTAAGTTTAATGATATGTTGGTAAATTACATATAATTAATGAAGAACACAAAATAAATAACATTATTCTATATATTATAATTAGTAAGTTACTGTTACATGAACTTATAAAGACATCTATATGTTTTTGAAACAACTATTTTATACGTCATTTACGCATAATTGACGATTATCGGTTTGGATTTTTTAATTTTAATTAACAATGTTTTAACTAACTATACATAAAAAAAAAGTTCAATGGCACAATTTTAAATGTTTAAGAGCAATTAGGGTTATTATTTTGATTTCAATTTTAGATTTTCATGAAATTAAGTAATTATTAAGTGTACCTATATTTTTAATCAATAATATTTGTTTTAATATTGAAAAAAAAATGACCGTTAGAAAGATGTATTTGTAGACTTCAATAATTCGAACTAGGTATCCATATATTCGTACTTCACATAGAATATTTTCATTTGAATTTATCAATAATTTCGTGTTTGCTATAACCATATAGTCGTAATATTATTTTATATTTAGTTATAATCTTTTATCAAATCACGACTAAAAAACAAGAACATTATGTTACACAGTATATTCTTTTAAATAATACGAATATTATAATTTAGTAAGAATATAAAACAAGAACAATAATTCACTGACCTCCGTAAAGACACCAGAAATTTTTATTATTATTGTGGAAATATTTGAATAATTTTCCAGAGATTATGTAATGACTATAAAGAATAAAAAAATGTACTATATACTACAAAATTCAATATTTGTGTATTATCCTTCGGATCTAGCTATATAGTATATACCTTTACATAACTTTACATAGTTTATTGTTTTACCTCATTATAAAGTTTTCTCTAGGTTGAAAATATATATTATTATTATATATATTGTATTACATGTATATTATATTATATGTATATATATATATCGTATTGTATGTATTTATATCGAGTTGAGATTGGCTCGGAAATTTCATATTTTTACGATCAAATAAGTTAATTCATTTATATTATAACGAGACAGAATACAGCAACAAATATTCGGAAATTAAATGACGTTTGCCGGGAAATCTACATTTAAAAGCACGAAAACACTACGGACAAATGTGACGACCATATAAATGTTGACACCATGCAGTAAAACGTCGGAACACGGAGGCCTAGTCGCGCGGTTGCATGAACAGCCAGGCGAGAAAAATAGCACTCTGAGGATACAACGTACCGAGAGAGCGAGCCGAGTAGAACCGCAGCTACTAAACGACAATCCAGATCTAACTCGGGGAGGGAGTCAGAAATTAGAGTAAGGGGCGACTACGGGACGTCTTGGATTATCAATCAGAGTAATTAAAAAAGACACGCACACATAATTACCAGGACGTCAACACGGGAAAGATAATACGCTTGATTATACTTGGGAGTACGTACTCATGGTGAGTATGCTAGTGATATAGGCCCTGGAAGTCATAGCGATAAAATGTCTTCAAGTCCAGATTGAATAATAAACACTGCTCTACAATATACTTAAAAAAGAACCATTTCGACCGTCACAAAAATCCTCAACTTTTGTATCCACTTTAAGCACACATAAACTCCTTAGAAAACCGCTCACGTTATAGTGATTTAAAAAAATAGGAAATAATCCCAACAAACTAGGGACACAATATATGGGTTCATATGATCAATACAATGGATAAGATCCTTGAATCACTTTAAACACTTGAAAAAATATATAGCTCCTATCGTGAGACCTGAATAATTGACCTACAGCCTCGCACTCTAATTCAAACCAGCGAACCAAACTTGTGGACGAATTGAAAATATCTTCCAATAAAATAAAAACGCGGTTGAAGGCTTTTGACAAAATAGCACCAGGGCCTACTTTAAAAAATTATCTCATTAAACATCCCTACTCAATTCACATTGTGAAATCCTTCCTAGACAACAGGCGGTGCAACTCGTTTGCGCATATTCAAAATTTTTTACCTGAAAATCGACGACTCGTTTGCGCACAGTAAAAATATCGTTTACCTGAAAACGGACGACTCGTTAGCGCACATTTTAAATTTTATCGGAAAGACCACGACTCGTTTGAGTACAACAAAAACATATACCTACCATATACTATACTATATACTAGTAACATTACAATTTTGTACAAATAAAAGATTAAAGTAAATATTACAGTGTAAATTATCAAATACAGCAATGTTTATCCTATAATGAATATAATCGTTTGTGTAGATAAAATCATTTTGAATTTTCTTTGATAAGCTTACAGTTTCACACGTTGGTGGCTGTATTGAATCGTTACTCGTTAGTCGTTGACTAGTACCTATAGTGCGTAAATGTATATTATTACCATGGACGTCGAAATTTCTGAAATATTTAAAACACGTAAAGGAAAACGGTATTTTAGTATCAATAATTTTAAATTTAGTGAGTTCCGTATTTTAAACCTTATTTTCACCTGTTAAAGTGAGAAGGAAAATGTCACATAAAGAGTACATAGATATATAGATTATAGGTATATATTGTATATTATAAAGTATAGGTACACATACATTTTGAAATTTAATATTATGTTAATAACAATTTTAAATATACATTATGTATAAAAAATAAATCGAAGTACCCAACCCTAACCATAGGTAGCCTATCTAAAATCTGTGTGCGCAAACGTGTTCTCTATTTAGGGTATTCGTCACAGGTAGGTAAAATCTGTGTGCGCAATCAAGTTGTGTTTTTTTGCGCAAACGAGTCGTAAAAAAGGTAAATGTGCGCAAACGAGTTGTAGCCAGCAGGATGGTTAACGGCGGGACGTGTCAACGGAACACATTACATTATACTATAGGTGACATACCATGCGTTTCAGCGGGTGCGTTTTTGTTTTTGTTTACCGAGATGAATCTTTGTTATATTAATTTTTATGATATTATATGTGAATGGAAAAAACATTTCTGTTATCTGTATTCTGTGGTAATGACATAAGTATAATTATATAATATACATTATTACCTACGTATTTTAAAAATAATCCAAAATGAACAAAGTAATATATTCGAAAATATTACTTTTGTATCTATATGATATTTTGATGGACGAGTTATACCTATTAATGCAAAAAAAAAAATTGAACATAATATAATATATAAGTATACATTAATATTATATGTACTACGATTGGGTTTATTATTTATAATTATATTTATGGTTATAAAAGTGAATAATATTACGGCAGCCAGTGTTTAATATTATGACATGTTCATGCAGACTACGGCCGACGGCAGAAATATTATTCCGTTTTTCGGTAGATCGTTGCACGTATCAATTCAAGACGTTTTTATAAAAATAATAATATAATTGTTTATGTTTGTATATTTTTTATCGTGTTCTTTAATGTCCGTATTTTAAATTTCACCCCCGTCTCCAAGAGACACGAACCGCCACTATGTATTATGTAATACGTCATAATTATTATTTTCTAGGTTCTAAAAAAAAAAAAAAAAAACAGTAGGAACGGTAGTTTTTAAATTTGCACTGTCGACTAGCTATTGAAAAACGAATGTCGTATAGGCAGTGCTAG
>JAIPRL010001535.1:24169-79708 GCA_025469235.1 Pemphigus obesinymphae | reverse complement strand
ATTAAATGTGTATAAATTATCAAATTAATATCTATATAAGTATAAATCTAAAGTAGCATAAGAGTTAAGCTTGGCGTTAGCTAACATAAATAAAGATGAGTTAAACTATAACAATATAGAGAAAGATTTGCTTTGTTGGAATTTTCTAAAAGATCTCACAGAAGGATGCAAATGTTAGATTGGACACAATAAATAAAATATATTTTGCCTAGGTAGTTAATAAGTTTATTTTTCAGTTTTTTATTTAAATATTAACATTATATTTATTAAATATTATTTATTTACTATAATTTATTAGTTAATTAATTATGTTACCTAAGCATTAAGCATTCTAGTAATAATTAGTAAATATTTTATTAACGCTAATATATTATTTTTTTAAATATGATAAAAAACAAAAATGTTATTTTAATTATGGTATTTATTGGCCCCCCCTTGCTTAAATCCTGGCTACGCCACTGGGAAAGGGGGGGAGTTCTGAGTAGTAAATTCCCTTCTCAAATATTTTTCTCTTTCAGTATACCACTAAATACCTATGTAAAGTGGAAATTTGTCGCCCCTAGAAAAAAAATATGCTCACCTTGTTCACCGATCAGATAATATATACATGAATGCGTATATTACTATCGTACAATATATTTTATATATTTATTTATTATCAAATAATAATACATTAAAATATAAAATGTTTTATTTTTTACACTATTTCATACAAAATTTAATGTCGTTGACCTAATGCTTAACACAGCAAGAGAACCACGCGCTTATTATTTGGACGGATAACTGATAAAAAATTTGCACGCCTTGATCACCAAAAATGGGATGACGTGAACAAAATAATATAATATTAATATATTATATAGGTATATTTATATAATAATATAAAAAATAAAAACGAAAAGCCAGTTTAAACAGCAATAATTTTAGTGTGGCCAAAACACAACATTGTTTCAGGTATTTTAACATTATGTTATATATATATTAGGTATAGGTAGGTATAACAAAACGTTTAAAGTCGGTTATACTTTCTCTAAACCATTCGTATAACAATATACATATATATATATATAATTATTATTATAATAATAGCCAAAACCTATTTTGAAGGAAATCGTCGTTTATCGTCTATACGCATACAAAATAACATAATAATATAAAATTAAAAAGTATAACTATATAAGTACTATAGGTAGTTTTTTTTTTTTATAAGATTTCTAAAATAAAATAATAAATAGCTATATATATATATATATATATATATATATATTAGATATATCTATGTAAGGCCCTTTTCTACAATGTAAAAATGTATTACGTATATACCTAATATTCTTAACATATATCATAATAAAATGATCTAAAAATTTATTGTATCAAAATAAAAATAAGGTATACCTATGCACCTACTTAAGTTTTTAATAATAACAAATCACATTAAATAACAAAAACAATTAATATTTAAATTATATAGAAATATGTATAGGTAAAAATTATATATAAAAATGTAATCATACTGAATAAGTAACCATTTACTTTGCAGTTATTACACATAACTGTGCATATATGCATAATATAGGTACGCAATGCTGCATAAAATATATATTGTTATTATAATCAAATCGAGATTACCTATAATGCACTTGTGTATATGGTATACTTACTATATACTACCTATATCTAAATAAATATAGGTTATCTTAACAAAGTACTTTAAAAAGAAAAGAAAAAAGATAGGTATATTATATAGGTACCGGGTGATTACTAATTAAACATAAAATACTAATTTTCTCGGTTAATTCTGTCGTGTAAGAATGTTTTATAAAATTGAATTTGATCAGAAAATATAATATATAGTATATATATATATATATACTATATAGTTACAACAATTTATTGTACAAGAAAAGTCTAATGTTCAACTAATTTTCCTATAATTGATGATTATTATTTTTATTTTATTATTTTTGAATAGTACCTAACCTATAATTTTAACGTCATATTAATAATATTCCTATATGACCTAAGAAGAATATTTGTCTGAAAATGATCATGTAAGAATATCGAATGTTCCTGCAACATATGACCTGTAACAGCTAGTTAATATTTATTAACGTAATATTTCCACGCGTTTAGAAGAGGGACTACTGTTCGGTGGACTAATTATAATAGTATTCCCCAGTCCATCTATACGTACCACTAATCTTAACAGATATAATAAACTATTGCCCGTGTAACAATTCCATTGTAGCCCATTGGTGTTGGACCGTAGCAGGTTCACGATGCCACATTATATATACCCAGTGCCCGCAGATGCCACTTACATTTTTGATTAACCTCGATTCTTGGATATACATTTTTGAATTTCGGTTCATAAAATAGGGGCCACAAGCCCACAACTATCCACAAGTACTTGTATAAAGTATTTGTTATTGGATCGTATACATAAAAAAGTATTGTTAATAGCTGATGAATTTAAACTGATATTTTTGCATTTTAAATTTTCAAAATTTGCATAAAATCTGCAATGTAATAGTGCATTTTAATTGTGAAATATTTTATCGTGATTTTACATTTAAATTCCTACGTATAGATATTATAATATTTTACCTACGTTTGTTTTAAATTAATAGATATCTATAGGTACGTAACTATTCAAAAGTGTTATAAAACAGTCCGACTTTTTGTTAGCAAACGAAATCGGGCAAAGTAAGTTTTTCTATGAATATATTTGTACGATTTTAATTTTATAATTTATTAATGTAATTATTATTTAACTATATGATTTATATGTATAGGTACCTCCACCTGGACCTATCATGCTATCCACTTAATGAATAGAGTGAAATATTATTATTGTATTTACTACTATATTTGAACTAAATGTACAATTTAGAGTAGATAGGTAGGTACTTAGCACAATAAAATTATTACCCGGTTTAGTTTAAATTTCGGCATAATATACACGTGAAAATGGTCAGAGAAACATTCTTTTGGGTTAT
Source organism: Pemphigus obesinymphae (assembly GCA_025469235.1). NCBI lineage: Eukaryota > Metazoa > Arthropoda > Insecta > Hemiptera > Aphididae > Pemphigus > Pemphigus obesinymphae. The sequence continues at coordinate 76,709 of JAIPRL010001535.1, read as the reverse complement.
CTATAGGTAGGTACTATAAAGGCAAAAAGTAAAAGAAGAAAATCGTAAAAATCAAAATTACAGTTAACATTTTGATTTACTATTATATGTACTTATAAAAACGCGGTACCTATATATGTATATCATTCTTTATATTCGAATTAAATATTATTTAATAAATACCTAAAAAATATCCATTTATTGTTGGAATATCGACGGAAAAAAATTAGCGTTTTATGTGTAAAAATAACCATATACCGGGTATATTGTATATGATAGGCATATATATTATGGTTGTAAAATAATACACCTAGGTACGTGGTAATACAATATTTTATATACCCATGTATACCTACGGTGGTATGTATATCAAATAGGAGCTGTAAATATGGTTTGTTTGTTTTTTTTTTTCTTCCATTAGAACATGTTAGCAGCAAGTTTGGCAACGACGGCTAAAACGGCGGTCAGGAACACCACACCCCCGACGTCCGCGGCGGCGTTGCACAGATCCTGGTCGCACGTGCTGCAGTGTTCGATGCGTATGTGTGCGGGCGTGTTTATGGCGCACGGCCCGTCGTCGCTCCGGCTATCCGACGCCCACGCGCACGATCGGATTATCATCAGCTCTCCGTTCACTGTAAAATATTTATAATACCTATATTAAGTATATTGTTACAATATTGTAATATCATAAAAAACGACAACAATAGTAATCATTACACATTTCGTACCTATGTATTTTTTTTTTTTTTCTATAACACGCGTGTAATATAATTGTATTGGAGGCGAAATACCGCCAAAACTCGATTTCAGAGGGGAAACACGTACGACGTTTGAAAAAGTACACGACTTTAAATATCTTGGGGTGGACGTGAATGAACGGACAAATAACCACGAGGTTATCAATCGTACAATATAGGATAATTATATAGCCGTGCTATTATTTCTATTTAGCTGGCTATACCTCTGTTCAAGTCAAAACCAAACTATATCAAGGGTAACAAAAGTTAGGCTCTACAAACCTTCCCCCCCCCGGTCTGGCCTATTGTACTATATATGCACGTGGGACGTGATGAGCGTCCACGAACGCATATGACATTTGAGAGGAAAATGTTAAAGAGGATTTTCGGCCCAAAAAAGAATACCGAAAACGCAATGAACACGAATTACCAAGGACGAACGCAGAACTAAGGGAATTGTTCGTTGAACACGAAATGATAAATGTTCTAGAAAGAGAGAGTGGAGGGTAGAATAGTAAACAAGGTCACGATATATAGAAGCCAGATCAAACAAGACCAAGAGGACGGCCAAGGCAGCGGTGGAGCGACTGAGTCAAAGAAGATCCTAGGAATCGGGGATGGAGAAAGGATAACAATGGATAGAGAGGCATAGTGAAAGCGGCGATGAGTTTAAACGGCCTCGAATAGGCCTAAAAAAAAATTACATGTATATATAGATATATATATATATAGATTTTCCATGTGTGAAATTCAAAAATGAAGGAAAGTGCGCCCAGGGATTAAGGAGAGGAATTTTCACAAAAATGCTTTTGAACGAAACTGAAAAAAATGTTCAACGTACCTATACACAGTACGTATGCATTATAGGTATATACTACGAACGGTCGACGGACAACTTTTGCATTTCTCATTTATAACAAAAAATAAATGATATAGAACAATATTAACTATAGCGTCCTACTACGTAGCCATTTTGTGCATTATGAAAATTCAACAATTAAAAAATGTTAAAATACACTTTAAAAGTAATTTAAAAATAGTCTTATATCTATACCACTCTTTATTGTTGTGTAATCACGGCATTTGTTCAAAAACTACTTATGGTTTTCTGATCACAGTTTCATTTCAAAAATTATCATAATAGAGAAATAATTAAACTAAATAAAATATGAGAACTTAAACTAAGCCCGAGCATGGAGTTGTTATTCTATTTTCTATTATTTGTATATAATAGTATATTTAAACATCTCAAATTTCCAAATTTTCAAATTTAAAATGTTTTTGAACAAAATATTTTAACTAAAAAAACTTAAAAAAAAAGTAGAAAGAAAAAGTAAAAAATGTATAATCCCTACTGATTACGTATCTACTGGGTAATGAGTATATAGGTACATGTAACGACTTAATCATGTCATTTGGTCGAAAAGTTGTTCACAAAAAAATCAATGGGCTTCCTCGCTTTGCTTAGAATCTAAAATTATAATTAGGTAACATAATTCATGAAAATTCTATAATGCATGAAACTCAAAATATCGATAATTGTCTATAAAATATTGTATAGGTAAAGAATTATAATAAGTACGTGTGTATACCTTTCTTATTTTTTACTATAAAACTTGTGTTTTTAATAATTATAAAATAAAAACTGATTTAAAACATATTAACAATAATTGAAAATTTCAGAAATTTTTTTTTTAAATTATTTATTTTTTGTACTTTTTTTTATTTCGTATCCATGGATCATGATTCTCGATAAAATGTTATGCTTTTGTAATAGTAAAGTTATATTATCAGGTTTATAATCAGATATCCAATATTTTGATATTGTAATTACCTAATATTTATTAAAATATTTTTTTTTCACGAACAGTGAATATTACTAAGAAAATTATTAAGGGAGATATATCTCCCGTAAATACGCCACTGAAGATCATACTTAGTAATAAATGTATTATCGTTAGTTTGTCCTTACGATGTAATGTTAAACATACAGAATTTCTGATTAGTCATACTTATACCAAACACCAAAGCAGTAGGTATTCTCGAAGCAGTAGTATTCTCTCAGAATAATTTTTTTAAATGCAATATATCCACCCAGAGTATTCTTGTATGATGAATTAAGTGCTTAAATAAGTATTATAATTATGAATTTCGATAGATAACAACGATAAAATCAATTTTTAACAATTTTTAAAAGATGGTAAGTAAAATTCGGACTGTGCGATTATTAATTCAAACAACCGATTAATCGATTATTATTGATATATCAATAATAATATAACAGTAGTTAATACCATCTAAAATTAATTTGCAATCAAATAAGTCGTATACTCTAAAACTCGACTCCTTTATCCGAAATGTTGTTTCCAGACAAATGAAAAAATAATATAATTGTAAAACTAATAGATTCCTCGATTTGCTCAAAATTTAAAATAATAAAAAATAATTGTACAAAATGACTTTTTTAAGTAACTTTACTTTAAATAATAACTTATTAAGCTTATAAGTTACATTGCTGTAAAACGTAACTCGATAAGTTAAGAATATACCTTATAACTATTATATATAGACGGACAGTTTGCAAATAGCGTAATGTAAATTTAAGTTCAATGTTCATAATATCATTATTATATGTTGTTTATAATTTTTTCGTCATTTATTCAAATATTTACTTTATGTACCTATGTCAAATATAATGTAATATATCTGACATATTATTGTGAACTGTGATGATAAGATACTAAAAATATATAGTAGGTATTGTATAAAAATGGAGGATTTAATATGTATAATGTATATTAATAATAATGAGTGTAATACATAAATATATACCTATATTATATTAATATACTAACAAAAATTATATATCTAAAATCGATAATAGTACGGTTATATCTGTACGATATAATATGTATATCTAAATATGATTTTTTTTTTCATTATTATTTTATAGATACTCTATTTGTAGTTTTTTATAATAATAATTATACATTATATACTATCAATTGTATACACATATAGTGAAAACATATTTGTAACACGAAACGTACCTATATATGTAAAAAGTATACGAAAAAGTACCTATATATTGTTTTAACATAAAAAGTTGCTCCAGAGTATTACTAAAAAAAAAGTGTTATACACAATTTCTATTATTTGTTTTAAAATATGTGAACGTTTCTAATAAATCTGAAAATTTAAAACAATAACAATATTATTATTTTTATATACCTATACTAATAAACGTGTAATTATAAAAAAAAAAGTTATTTAATATTTAAAAACTTTCAAAATAGACAATAGGGATCTACATATGAAATATAGTTATATATTATCTAATTTAAGTACATTTTTATAGTACCACAGAATACAAGTTATATATATTATTGTAAAATTACAATTAAAAAAATTGTGAATTAGGGGGGGGAGTACTTCACTCATCGGATACATAATAATATTGTAATTAATATGATAAATCATAAAAATTAATTTTGAGTGGAGCTCTGTGTAATATAAGCATAATATATAACTATTACCTACTTCAAAAAATAAATAAATACATTTTATGACATCACCATATTTATTATTTTAGTAAAATTTAGTAACTTGATAATTAATGATCACTTTATTTGTTATTTTTCTTATTTATAAACAATTTTCCAAAATAAAAGGTAGATTTTCTTAACGTTTAAGGAAGCTACTAGAAAATCAAACATGACTCCTGGGAATTACCCATTTAGAACGAATTTTCTAACAAAAAAGCTCTTTAATCCAAAACTCCTATTCCAGTTCTTCTACATGTTGTTTTTAAAGAAATAAAAAAAATAAACACCATTGTAAAACCAATAGATTTCTATCGTTTTGCTCAAAATCGTATATTGTATTTTAAGGTTTCAGGAATGTTTGTCCAATTTATAATAGTACCTATATAATATAAACTATAAAGGTTAATAATGTTAATAAATACCTGTATTCATGTAATATTTATGAATACTGGACATATATATATATATTTAATATATAGGTGGGTATATATTAGTGATTTTCGTTTTTAATCATTGCAAACATAATATAATATTTATTATTTAATACAAAACAGAAACCTCATAAGAATATTATTTATTGAACATATTATTTAGTGTCACCTTGAGATTATCACGTTTCAAAAGGAAATATTTTTATTTTGTATTATTTTCACCTGTACCAAAATATTTTACTAAATAAATATTATATGAGTATATATTATACTTATAAATAATGAATATATAAATATTATAATAAATAATGTAATATGTAACGTCCTATTATTTTTAATACCAAAAAGCAGAAATAAAACTATTGGACATAATTATATATATATAATTAATATATATATTAATTATGTGAATTAATGTACAAATACATGACTAACATCCTGATCATTAGTAACATTTTATTCAGTTTTTAAACTTTTTTTTTGTCGCTTATCCTATAATAATACCTAATAATACCTATTATTAGGTATTATTAAAATGTATTTTATAATATTAAAACGTAATAACGTAAAACGTTATAAGTACCGGGTAGATTGCAAACAACTATAAGTACTTACTATAGGTACTAGGTCCCAGTGGCGCACACGAAGGGGTACAGGGGTATCAGTCGACACCCCTATAATAATAGGTTGTGGGTGGTAGACTAATGTTATTCCAATATTTTGTTGATAAATTATAAGATTATTTATTATGCACGTTATTTAAGTAACAAAATTGATTACAAAAAATTGGTTGAGTACATTTTATAGATGGTGAGTATGTTGAAAAAGTATGCTGACACCCCTTGCAGAAAATGAGTGTGCGCCACTGCCAGGTTTCATATATAATTTGATTTGCCACACCAAACTTACACTATACATTTAATACCTAATTGCTAATATTAGTATGGAATATAATATTATACCGGGAAAAAGTGCACCCTACTGAACATCGTTCATATTGTAAATAACGAACAAATAAAATGTCTTATTTATTATACATGGAACGTCATAGATATGTTACAGCTTACCGTTTCTCCAGGTTCATGGGAAAACTAAATTAAATTCTCAGTGACAAAGTTTAATAAACAATTCAAATTAAATCGGATCAACAAAGTCAGCCAATAAATAGAAAAGTGTAATATTCTACTTCATTTTATTTTTATTGTGTTTCTAAGTCTCTGCCATTTGACTTTTAATGCTCAGATAGCTTGTCTGGTTGCTGTTCTAAAACTAATATATTATATTATGTGTCACAAAAGCCATTATAAACTGAAAAATAGTACAACACTAATAATACAATTTTCAGATAAAATTATTTAACTAGACCAAAAAACAATTAGGTAACAGTATTAATAAGTTTCCATCTGTATCTAAAAAAACAATGATACTAAATATTTGTAACCATATCATACATAAATGTGGAACTGGTACGACAAATTGTAGATGTAAGCCAATTAAAATGGTACTATCATTCAAATACTTAGGACTTTAGGAGTGACAATAAATTTGATCTGAAATGGTCAGAACATATTCAGAATATTAAAAATAAAATGAGAAGTTTAAGTGTTTTATCCTATAAAATTCGATTTCTCGATAAATCAACTATTGGACAAATATACATGGCACTGTGTAATTCATTTCTATTATACGGTATAACATGTTGGGGAAGCTCAAACAAAACAGACATTAATACATTGCATATTACCCAAAAAATTATTGCAAAAATAGCGTACTCCTTACCATTAAAATTAAAAATATCCATCAGGGGAATTATTCTACCATACAAATATATTATCTGTTTATAAATAATACATTAGACAAATATTTATAAAATCAATACAAAACCATACAGTTAATGCTATAGAAATAATAGACAGAAGAACGAGTAAACACATTAAACCGTCATACACATTATTATTAACAATAGTTCAAGAAACTCCTCCAATCACATGGGAAAAACTATATTCAACAACTTAAATAACAAAGGAAAGTGTCTAATAAAAAGTTTATGTGAAAATCAAGTTAATAAGACCAATGGTATAATTAATAAAAATCAATTAAAAATGGCAATAAATAAATTAGTTAATGAACTTGATGAGAATGCGTGTATTAACAAAATTATAAAAAGTAAATATGTTTAATATAATATTTTATCCGTATATTATTATTGATGTTAATTTTATCACTATTATATCTGCCTACTATGTTATACGAATATTTAATTAATTAAATCATATTTTAATTATATAAGTAGGTATTTATTATAACACTATAATATGAACTCCGTATACCAGATAGGTACGAGCTTATAGCTCAGTTGGTATACGTATCAGCTACTGTTAATGTAATCTATTGTAATGAGAAATTGTAATTGATTTGGTTGAAATAAAAAAAATAATAATGTAGTGAGCTACAAAAATATATACATTATGAAGCCGTTGTATCTTATACAAAGAATTAGAAATTTGGGATACAATTTTGGTTACAAGAGTTAGAGAATATCAGCGCTATGCTTTACATTTATAGTCTATACAACAATTTTGACTATAGGTGTATACCTAGTCATACAATACATACAAACTTGTTTGTTCAGATAGTTATTAGTGGCAGTAATTCAACAATCACTGCAGCAGTTACAGGCTTGTATTGAATATTGAGAGATAATATACAAATACTGTTGAGAATTTTTTAATATCAATGTAGAATGACTTGAAAATTCAATGGTATAATATTATGAGAATAATCGGCATAAGTGTATTTATATAGATACTATAAATAGTACTCGAGAAAATGCAAATCATTTTATCAATGCTACGAAAAATAAAAATTTCACATACATGTCCACTGTGACAATGAGGAAAAACCTCATTGGATGAATTGACCGTGAGACTCGGTGGCGGTTCTTGATAAATGCTGAGAGGGGGATGCAAATTTCTTTTTCCATTTATATTTCATACATACGCTTTACTTCTGGGTTTCTAAAATCCTAATAATCGATAGTTTGCTGACTTAAAATTCCGAAAAATATGGCTGCATAATTTCTCTTCTAAAGTCAGCAAACTATATCGATTATTAGGATTTTAGCCAGCACAATGGGAAAAACAAAAGTTGATTAGGTACTTTTTTTTTTTTTTTGCTTATTTTATGTTTTTGAAGATAGTATTATATAATTTTTTTCATATTTTCATACCCTCCCCCCACAAAAAAAAAAATCTTTCTTCGGGACGGCCCTGTTTCCATTGTTTTAGATTCTGAGCGTAATATGTGTTTATGTTTTACAATGATGTATATATAAATTTTCTACCAGAAAGAGTGCTCCGATCTTTAAAAGCTTACCTTGTTTCCGGTAGAAAATTACATCTAGTTGGTACTTTAAACCATAACTATTAACAAAAAGGTCATTTTTCGATTTTCTCAATATTTTTTTAATGCGTAAGGAAAAACTACCAAAAAATGATGGAAAAACTGCAAAAATACGATTTCGTCAAATCGAGATTTATTATACTTATTTTATTTATTTCTTCGTGATTTCGAAAATAATGACTTTAAAATCTTAAAATTTACATTGAATATTTAGTTTAGTAATATATTCACGTTGTTTAAATTTTTTTTGTAATTTTCTGCTATTTATAGACATTTTAGTTTTGAATTTTAAAACTTATTTTTTTTTTTTGAACGTTAAATATACGTCACTCTAATTAAATTAAAAAAATATCGAAAATCCGTAGTCACGATATTTTTTTTAGTAATTTAAATTTTGTCTACAAGATTATAAATTTTGAGGTATTTAAGTCCAAATAGTTGGTAAAATGAGATTTTAAGGCCTGAAAATATAATATATCGTTAGTCGCGTATTAATTTAACTAAATGTAAAAAATAGAAGAGAAAAAAATATTTTAGATTCTGATCTTATCTATGGAGCTATGTGTTTTTACAATGTTCATTTTTTTTCTCTAAATAAATTTTCTACCAGAAGGAGTACTCCGATCCTTACAAACTTGCCCAATTTCTAGTAGAAAATTACATCTAGTCAGTACTTTAAAGAAGTGATTTTTCGAATTTCTCAATAAGTTTTTAATGCGCAAGGAAAAATTATCAAAAAATGACTAAAATACGATTTTATTATTATTAAAATTACATTTTTTTAACAACAACTATTTGTTATTTACTTCAATGCCAATGGTTTAGACAAAATATTGGAATCATAATTGTTTATTTTGAATAATTTATTATAGACTATAGTCATATATATAAAAATAATATGTAACCAATAAATATTAAAAAAAAAAGGTCAAGGAGGTCGCGATCCACCTATCGTCCCCCCTTCCTCCTGTAAAACCGCCACTTTCATGAGTTTCCATTCTTATATTATTACACTACGTATATATTATAACGTTTTCTACAAAGTTGTTAGTAGTCGGTATAGGCATGGTAAAAATCGTACCACATAATGGCTATTTATGGACACGGTTTGTAAAAAAATATTATTACTGTCAGAGGGATTATATTTGCATCATGACATTGAATTTTCAAGTGCCATGACGAAGTTTGTGTATAACAAAATTTCTTCGTATGGAGTTTTATTAAAAATTGTTGACCATTTATGGTATACATATTATAAGTGTCAACATACTTTTTTTAATACTACTTTTGACACGTTCAATGAACGTGTTAATATTCACTGTAGTATATAGTAATATTATGGTTCTAAATTCTAATGAACCGACCTAGATATGTTGGAATAATTCAGTAATTATATACACAGATACTGAACTACATATACAATATAAATTATAATACATCAATATACTATGCAGTTTTTCAATTGGATCAACAGGCTAATTTTGGAGAAAATTAAATTATAATAATATGAACCTTGAAGAAAACGGTAAAATGCGATTGCCATGCATATACATATAAACAATAATTATTTTTTAATTCTAGATAAATATATCGTATATAACTTAAAAATCAAATATTTTTTAACATACTACTCGTATAATAATAATCTATGGTGTATCAAAAGTGCTAGATCTAAAGACTAAATTTTTAGTAACATCAGAAGATTTTGTGTATATTTATAATGACAATAGTCAATATGTATAGGTAGATATTATTGATAATATAAAGGCATTCGAGAATAAGTTTTCTTGCGAATGGTTGATAACATAATCATTTTATGAAAAACCTTCTAGAAGAGGTGTGCGTGATAAGAAATGAAAACAGCAGAAATGGCTTTTGTATTTTGTAATTTGTACCCATTTCAATGATATTAAAACGGAATACATATCACGATAATAAGTCAAAGGGATATGGATTAGGTATCAATAAGAAAAATTAGTGGATTTCAAAAGAGTAGGTACCACAATAATTAAAAATGAAATAAGTAGGTACATTAGAATTTATAACTAATATTTGTACAAATTTTTACCTCAATAAAATAAAATATCGAAAAACAATCAAAGAAACTGAAATTGCGTTTTAAATAATCTGGGAACCAATTCGGATATACCGATTTAAAAATGTAGGGTCAATTTCTACTACTGTAGTATCTATAGAAGTCACTATTGAAAACAGTGAGTTATAGATACGTAAGAAAATAATTAAAGTGTGTAAAAATTCAGATAAACCTGCTGATATTATAAGAAAAGAAAGAATTACAATTATATTATGATATAAGGAACTTCATCATTCAAGATCTGTTTTAACTTTTATTTAACCGTTAACTATTGTGATGTAAATTTCAAAAGAATATTGATGTGAATAATATACACAGAGAAACAAGGATTGGAACAAGGACGGACGAGCTTACCATGGGAAAACTCGAGACTGTGAAAAAACAGAAGCTGTATTTCTAAGGATATGTAGCCAGGGCCGCTCCGAAGAAATATTTAAGAGGGAGGGGTGCCGACAGATTAAATGCTGACGAAATACTACCACGAAAACGTAAATTAGCAAAAATAAGTCATAAACTTGCACGATGAATCAACCTATAGTTTTCCGATTAAATGCCGACGAATTATTTATAATTCCCTAAAAATATGTAAATAACATAAAGTGTACAACATAAATAATAGATATTTTGCCGACAAAAATATCAGATTTGTTGACCATATTCGCAGACTGTGGGATTAGACACACCCCCCACCCTACGCATCCTTATAATAAGGACGGCCATATATATACGTATATACATGGGCATGATGTAGCAGAGCCGCGCACGGAGAATATAATATAATATTGGGATGGACGAAGAGGAATATGTTTGCAAGAATGGTGGATGTTTGTATATATATATATATATTATATATATATAAAAAAAAAAAGTAGGCTGTAGATTTGACTATAAAAATCGTCCGTAATCTAGTTTCTTCAATAATATTACATATTATAATGATTTACGTAAAGCCTCGTCATTTTCATGGCACGCAGATTTATTTATTTTTTTTTTTTTTATTTTTTTTTTTTATTTTGATTCGAAATAAAAAAAAATATTCACTATACCATTACATGGTGTTATGATATTAAACGGGAATAATTATATTATCGGCAGATAGGTATATATTCGGGGGATAACAAACGACGTTACGCGGCCAATGGTTTCGGGTGAATCGCCTGTGCCCGGCCCGGCGTCGGAGCCGTGAACACTATACAAGTGGCGCGCTGTGCAGGCGTGTGAATCGCCCCGCTTTAGGGTATTTGTGTGTAACCGCCTCGGTCGCGTAGGCCCGAAATCGCTCCGGTTTGATGTTACGACTTCATGCCGTGAAATCACGATGCCCCCGTAAACCTCGAGACAAATCGATTCCGCGGCTCGTCGGCAATACCATCGATACTTACGTATAATATATACCAGATACCTATATATAATAATACCTATACATTGTAATAATAATAATAATAATAATAATAATAACGATAAATAATAATATAAAAACGATCAAATATTATGGAGCCGATAGAGAGGAAAAAAAGACTGGTGAAAAAATGCGTAATAATCGCGAGAAAAAAAAAACAAACTGCAGTGAAATGGCGTAGAACACAAATAAAATATAGCATAACATTACTTTCGAGTACCATCGTACTTACCTTACATGGTCTTTGGAAAAATCGCGCGTATACATAATAATCGTTTCGCCGCGCGAGAAAAATCACGGCCGCGGGAGAAAGTCGCCGCAACAATTGACCAATAATGGAACACTCAATATAATAACCATGAGCCGTGGAATATACTCGTATATTACTGTGGATTACATTTTCGTTTTTTTTTTTTTTTTTTTGCGAAATTTCTGAGAATTTTCAATTATAATATACAGCGGATTTCCTCTTCCATCCGGCCGTGTATAGTATAAATATAGGTAAATTTTACCAGAACATGGAACAAACGCTACGTTAAAGACTATATACAATACAAGATATAAGATTTTGACGACTTAAGGTTGTCGCACACTACGTCGGAACGGAACGGAGCGGAACGGAAACGAATAATGTTTTGTGATAATAAATAATTTGATAATTTGATACGAGTATAACGATTTTTAAAAATCGCGATAAAGTTCTATTTTCGATTACCATTTTTTTTTTTGACATATTTGACAAATTTGACATAATAATAAAATGAGTGACTTTAGTAGTGATGAGGAGGCTATGGTGTTAACATTAGTTATGGCTGCAGAAGAAGAGGAAGAAGAAGTCCACAAAAAGAAATGGGTTCACGATGTAAATCTTACAAGAGAAGTCGAAGGAGAATATCACACGTTATTTCCACTTTTGAAACGAGATAATAAAAAATTTTTTTAATACTTCCGTATGAGCTATGAAAAATTCTGTACATTATTAGAAATAATAAAAACTGATTTACTTAAAAAAAATAGAAAGTTTCGAAAAAGTATATGTCCAGAAGAACGACTGGCAGTCACATTGAGGTAAGAATAATGAATTAGTTATTTATATTATAAAGTTTAACACATTTTCCCTATTACGGGTTTATGTGTATAATGCTAGTCGAACTGGCAAACTATATATGTACAAATTCGTTACGCACCTATATACAGTAGAATTATATTATACGTTTCACTGTTCAGGTACTCAGAATATCTAGTATTTATTTTTAATTTTAAATACATTTTTCATGTTTTCGTATATACAGATAAAGATATGATCACAATAATATCAATCAGTAAACAAATAAGAAAATATGTCATTTTTTACAAGTAATAAATATATTTTATTGGTAGGAGGTACCTATAGTACCTTTTTACATAATATACCGATATACCTAATACCTACATATTTTTCTATTCGTATGTACCTACACTATTCAGTATTCTCAAATATTGAAATATATTCATATATTAGATAAAATATTTCTCTAATAATTGTACCAGCAGTATCTATACGTAGATACAATAATATCTCGTCGGCTAATCTGTTTAATGTTAGCATCGAAATCAAACAAAGTGACTAAGTGTAGGTACATTATAATCAAAATGGATATTGTAAAAAAAACTATCGTATTTCCATCTATTTCATTTATTTTTATTATTATCACTCGTGATAATATAAAAGAAATACCTCATCTATATTATGAGTATAGTATTTAGACCTAAGGGTACCTTAGGTACTGAGCACGGTCTTATATAAGACTGTACAGGTACTGCAGGCCACGTCGGCGAAACGACGATTGCCGACTGGGCTATTTGGGCCCCCTTGATATTGAGCTATACTTAAATTATGAATTTCGTTTTCTCCTCAAATCAGAAATATATTTCTATTATATATAATACTAAATTATTATAATATATATAATAATAAAACCGGACACTATAAATTGATCACGAAACTCGGAAAACAAAATATAATATTATATTATATTCTGTAGGTAGGTACCTACAATGTTGAATGATGGCCATTTGAAAGATCATCTGATAAAATAATTTTGAAAAATCAAATTAATTAATTAATAAAAAATTAACTTAACGTAAGTAATTACCAGAGCTTAAATAATACAGGTAATAACTATATTATTAATAATAATAATAATAATAATTTCATATTTTATCAAATTTACTTTCAAAAATGAATTTCTTGTTTTTCTTTTTTTTGTAAAAACAATGTAGAAATATTTCATGAATAAATTTGTAGAAACGTTTTATGATTAACCTTTTAATGTTGTATAAACATTTTATATTTTATATTTTTACTGAAACAATTATAATTTAGTAGTATCGCTTTATTATTTAATCAATAGTTATAGAAACATTATTTAAATTATCAATCGAAGCAATATCACCTGTCTCATATTTCTACATAACATACTAGCATACTAAAGTTTAGATTGTTTTGAAAAATATTTTGAAAATGCATTTAATAACTAATTTTACTTAAATTGAAATATGACATTTCAAAATGTAGGCAATAATTTAACTATTATATACATTTCGTTTTACATAAATTATTGTTATTTAAACGTAGGTAACTCAATTTTTTTAAATTAACGTTCATATATGTACTTTAATGTATAATGCCTATATGCACATGTCCCGTTCTATGTATTACGTATACATGCATAGCATCACTATGTATGACGACGTAGCTATAATGTGATCCGCAAGAAATTTATCGAAGCCCATATTATAAGTTCAGTGTTGCAAAAATAATATTTATGTGTATCTTTACTATGTATAGTTCATGGAGGGAAATCATATTTTTATGTGGTTCATATCTTCATATCTATTTGCTTTGTTTGATGCCCACACATACTCCATGGCCACGAATTAAGATATACGGGATGCCGAACGGTACCTTATCAAGTGAAGACAGAATGTTCTTGTTTCCCAATTTGACTTATAGCGCTATTTTGTTGCGGTGGTGGATTGTGAACTAATACAGTGTGACAATTTATTCAGAATCCGGGACAATTTTTCAATCGAACTTAATATTTTATTATTCTGTGGTGATAACCATAAAAAAATGGTGATAATCATACGGTTGTGGGTGATAATTGAAGAACTCGTGTTGATGATAACTGAGTTTTATTTACCGCATTAGTTGGAAATTCACCGCTGTCATCGTTTAGCGCTGCAAGTAAAATTGAGTAAAAAGAACATTTCAGACCGGGCAAAACAATGATAACAGATCGCCGTTCGGCATCCTGTATATCTTAATTCGTGCTTCCGACCTAGCGAACCATTACGGTTTATCGTCGAAATAAAATATAATTGCGATAAAAAATATTTTCATTGCACAAAAACACTATAGGAAAATAAAAATGTCAAGTGTACGGCACACGTGATACATGTGGTATATGTGGTATATACAACTAGGCGGTATACCAGCTATACCATAATAATCCGGCGGATTTCCACGCGGGCCGTCGACGATGTTTTGTCGGTGCGGATTCGAACGCGAGGCGACGACGACGACGCTCCGGCGGAAAACTGGTTTCCGATTTTCCCATGGAATTTCCACGGCCCAATAAGACAACCGGATCGGGCGGCCGACTACCGCGGAGATCCGCCCCGCCGCTACCGTTTGGCCACGCCCGCGCACCCAAAAATTACAGGTTCACTGTACCCGTTCGCCGCCGCCGGCGTATAACGATGCGAACCGGTACCTATTTATTTACGTCTATAATAAACGCGCGTATTATACACGTTCCGCTATGTTCCGTCGTCGGCACATGCGCAATCGTCTGTCATATACCTACATAATAATATAATATCTGTCATTTTATAATATACATATTTTATCATTGATTATAATAATATTACTATTATAGTGATATAATAATAATCAACGATTTTATATATTGGCACATATATTACACGTATTTACAAATTTCATTTTTTTCTCCCGGATAAAATAATAACCAAAATTTCCAGTCGGCGGGCCTTTCCGGGCCGTTATATACCGTTACAACACCGTAGCTATAATATACTGTCCCGATTCCACACAATCGGTCGTATTTTCCTATTATTTTTCTTCTCCGTTTTTCGTCCGTCATAATTATTATCACCGTAATCATCTTGCAGCACATCATTATCATCGTTTTATTCATCTTCTATTACATCCGTGCACCTCGCGTACGTATTATATACACGACATATTACCTACCTATATATATTACAATAATGAGGCACTGCAGCCGCCACCCGCGGTACATTTAAAATACAAATTTAATTTAATTATGTCGATTCCACGGTGTTTTTTTTTTCATTTTTTCATTTTTTTCGATCAGCGTTCACCGTCAATATCGTTCGTGTAGCCGAAAACATAGTCTTATTATACGTAAATTGTACAAAAATACAAAAAATTACACCATCCTGCAGATATAGGCGTGATGTAGGAATAGTTAATTGTCTTTCGTATCTTTGGTACTCGGATTGTATTGGATATAGTGCAGCGCCCTGATGCCAAATACAATTTTTACGTCTCCTATAAGAAATAGGTAATTTCCCTAGAAATCGACAAATCTACTATAAAAACGTCAAATAAATAAAAGAAAAAAAAACTACGTACACGTCATTCTATATACGTAGGCATACCTAGTGTTAGAGGAAGTGAAGAGTTTTGTGGCCCTGGGAGTTCGGTGCCGAGGCCCATGGGCAGTTGCTCCTACTATCCTATGCCGTGGAAAATTCAGTAACTATACAAAAAGTCAATTGTTGGGAAAATTACATTTTTTTGATACATTATCTGATTATACGGTGAAAAAAATATTTTAAACTGAATTTTGAGGTAATAAAACACGGGTTTACCATAATATATAAGTGACAAATAAGGACGCGCAGTGTTCAATATTTTAAATTATAACAATAATCTATTATTGTCATTTTTGAACATTTTTAATAGTTATTACACTCATTACCCGAAGGGTAGTCACCTGTAATTTATTATTATTATTATTTTGTATTTTAATGAAACGATATGGTTTTACTGCATTTATAATAGAACCGAATTTGAGTGGAACAATGTGGCAATCATCCCCTTCTTGGAGTCTTGGAGTATAAAATTTATTCTGATGGGGATTATCACTTTATTCCACAAATATCTCTATTTGCGTTATCTTAAACGAGCTTAATCTATTCTAAACTAAGTTCAGTTTCTAGCTAAAAAGTGGTCAAGAGTTTTTTTAAATATCGTGTCATTGCAATATGGTATTACCAAAAACTATAATCATTTGATGAAAATTGAAAGACTTAAAAGTTTTCTGGATTAATACTTTCCAAATTAGAACAAAACAATCAATATCAATCGATATAATATATGTGATTAACAAAATCACGTTGAGTACGTACAGTTTTCGTATAGATATTTTTTTACATTTTTTCTTTACACTGAATAGGAAAATTAAGCAAAATTCTAAAAATAACATAAAAAGTTACTTGAAAGCTGTTATAATATCGATAAAATCAATTAGCTAATATATTACTAGATAGAATTTATTATTCGAACGAAAATGTTTTCTTTGGGTAATATATTTTGAAAAAAATGAATAATATACAAAACTTAAAACATGAAACTTATTTTTTTTAAAAAACTGAGTCTAATTTCTAAAATAAATGTATTTCTTATTTCATTAAACGTCTCAAATACAGAAAATGAATAAATTCTACATCGCATGAAAATATTTTTACAGATTCAATGGTAGCATTTTATGAAGTACCTACCGTAGGTAAACTATATTATTGGCATATTATACATTAGCTATCCGATTATACTTTGTATATACTCAGTGAGATTATAAAATCAAGCATTTGCAGTAGAAAATATTATTATCGTTTAAATTCGATTGATCGTTGGAAATATTAATTAAATTAAAACTTAATACGGAAGCCAAATTAATACACGCATAAAGCAAGAATCCAATTTCTATGTAGAAAATGTATACATATAAATGGATATACCTATACGATCCACCTTTTATATTAAATTACTTTATTAATTATTATTGAGTACATAATATACGAGTTTGGGTTCAATTACTAAATAATATTTTAAAGTTATGATCAATTGATGTTCTAATAATACACATATTATATAAATTATTCATATGTTTATATTTATTCATATAATTAAATTGTGAAACGTTATTTCATGAGTAATCTACATAATTAATAGTAGAAAAGTTCAGCTTTCAACTAAAGTCCAAAGTTATACGTGGTGTATACGTAGTGAATATTATATAAAAATAATCATAACTCATATTATCAAACAGCCGCTCGACCAACAACTGTATAATGAATGTATTTTAGTAAAAATGAACTTGTTTAATTGTTTTATATTCATTAATTCGATTGGTTACTTTTATGATATCAGATTTCCCAGCTACATCAAACGTGTTCAATTTTTACCCGACTACGAACGCAAAAGTACCTACTAATTTATTGTACTATTGTGTTTACCAGTCTATATATGTATGCATGTTTGTTATCGGTTAGCAGTCTTGTAAAGTATTCGAGTAAAAGTATTTGAGTATATATATATTAATATATTAAAATTTTTATAGTATTTAGAATAGGTACTTTTTAAATACATTTTAATTAAAGTATTTTCAAAGTATTTGAAATACTATTCCATTGGTATTTTTTACTAGAATTATGAACACTTTTATTTAAATAGTTCTAAATACAATTTCTCACAATAAGTTTTAATCTTAATTAATTTCATTCAATCAAAATTAATTTTTAAGTATGTTTGTGTAGTGTAATTTTAAATTTATCATTTAATTTAATATAATTTTATAGTGTGTGAATTGATAGACGGAATTACGAAGATTTATATATATAATATGCGGTTAATATGTATAAATAGGTATTAATAGGTAAGTGTAATAAAGTCGATAAAAATCGCAACCGCCGCGTGCGGATGATAATAATCGCTCGTGTGAAATATGTCTTTGGATTTAGATATTATTACATTAGTGATTACATCATAAAAGTTTATTGGAAAATTCTCATGATAAAAATTTATAAATTGACTAATTTAATTGAGGAAACTTATAAAATATTGTTATCAACTAGGCAAGTATAGAAATTAAAAATAAAAATTATTAAATAAAAAAAATCCCGACTGTAAAATACTAAAATAAATTAAACAAAAGTACCTACATGAATAATTATTTAGATATAAAATGAAGTTAACCAATGTATTAATTGTATAGGCATTGCATAAAAAATAAATTATACAACTAACATGAAAAAAGCCGTATAATTTTCAACTATAGTGTAATTGGAAGCCTACTTTATTACACTAATATTAAATTATTAACTACCAAGTATAAAATGGGCTATATTGTGTGCATACATTTGAATACATAAGTAGATTTTAAAAAAAATACGTTTTAAACAATGTACTCAATGAAATCTTCAACAAAATCAATTAATGTAAAAGGAAAATTAATAAGTGGGCCTTTGAATGTAGTTGAGAATTTTATTGCTTTTTTCATACTGCAATTTAGTTGTCAATTTACTTTTTACGTAATGGTTTAATTATACTAATAATGGATTAACTTTATTTTATATATTATATCAATAGATGGACGCAATCCTTATGATTGAATTTTTTCCGCATATTGAGTATGCGGAAGCAAAAAAAAAAAAAAATTTACATTAACAGTTTACATTCTCCTATTTTCTAAACTCTAACATACTCAGATTTGTCCCTTCATACATATTAGGGGAATCGAAGATGGTTCTAGATAGCTACGGCAATCATGGCTACCAAATTATTGGATGAGTTTGGTAATTATGGCCGGCTTGCATGAGAGACCAGACGGAACCAGTAAGAAAAATCTCGTAGGCTATCTCATTTGCTATCTGGGAATCGAACCGGGGACCTCGTGCGCCGAAACACATATATTTCAACCACTCGAACACAGTCGACCCCGGAATCAAAAAAAAAAAATAATGATAATAATAATAATAACAAATAATAATGAAGTCATTCGCATAAAATTCTTGATTTCAAAAACGGCAAATTAGGAAACAATTTGCCCATTACGAATTTTTTTTTAGTAACTAATTTAATTAGGGTATACGGATGCAACCATGCATACCCTCTGCGCGTCTGCCTAGGTATACTTGTTTAATATTTTTTTGTTTTTTTGCAATCGCGGTTTTCTTATATCTAATAATATTTTCTATCCGTTTGTCAGCATATCGTTATAGATACACAACAGCCAGTTGCAGATAATTTATTTCTTATAGATTCGATTTTTGGTGGATTATATATAGGTAATATATGCGTTGATGTGGGTAAATAATTTTAAGAACAGGAATTTTTGATTTATATTAAATCCCATCTACAGATCGCAATTTTAATGCTATACATAACCATTTACGTATGTTACTATATTATGTATATATTTATTTATATTTATATTGTGTGTATATGTATATATATATATATATATGTATACGTATGAATCTTAATATTATTATTTTTTATCTCTCCAGAAAAACGTACACACAAATCTAGTCGCAAGGTATTTTGACACGTAATTCTCGACACATGGAAAATATAATTTAGTTGCCAATTATTTATATAATCTATTATGAACCTATTTCATCTTATTATGTAAACAAATCAAAAAATATACGCAACCGGAAAACGGGTTTAAATAATTGATAACTATATCAAACAATTTGGCGTTAAATTTGCGTTTATTGGTTATTTTTTTATTTTTATTGGCTCGTCACCAAATATCTGTATCGAATCGCCATCGTTGTTCGTTGTACCTATACACATAATAATTATAATACGTACGGATGACATGCAACGCTCATCACGTACAACGCAACGCCCGCAGAAAATCCAATAAACATATTATATTACCTTGCAGACTCACACGTTTTTTTCACCATAATCAAATTGTCATAGACATTGCACCTACGCACGAATGCATGTTCCATATTATATTTTTTAAACATTCCGTTACACGAACTTCACGATGTAGTATACTATACATGTACAGCACAGAACATATATTACGTATATATAATAATATAGTAATAGATATTTTTGGTATTTTTTTTTTTTTAATTCGATTTGACAGAAATAGCATTATTGTTTATCTGCGTATCGGACATTGAAGGATAATTTTTTCCTCGCAACGTCCGAGTCTTTCTGTAACGCGAATCCCATGGCTAAATAGGCGTACAATCTAGGGCGCTTTTGTGTCGGCCAATATATACTCGTGTACATATAGTATATCTGCCACTGTGAGTATATAACAACACTTTGCAGTACCTACTGTATTTGATTTTTTCGCCGGAAAAGGATTTATACGCAAACAACAATCGGCTATGGTTTTTTTTTTTACGTATTCTTCTTCTATTGCCTATTTATTATTGTTATTATCATTATCATTATGATTATTATTTATTTTTTTTTTAGTTACTCTTATTGTATTCGCACAGTTGTAACGGGACACGTTCAGTATACACGCGGTACCGGCGAATTGACGGTCAGCGGTATACCTATAATATTATACAAACGCCCATGGAATATTAATATAAAATGGAGCACCATCGTTGCCGATGTGGTCGCTATCGAATCCGAAGACGTTTTACGAGCAAATACCGTATACTATTATTACGCGCATTAACATGTCTAATACATTTATTTATAAAAGTATCCATGTAGAGGTACCTACTACAATGTAATCGAGAATGTAATAATATGATATTATGGTCTCACGATATAATTTTTACACCATATTTTTGACGTGACTACCAATGCATACGGGTACTGACTTATGGCGAAGTATCATGATAACAATAATACAATATATATCGATCGATACATACATTATAGATACGTACAATACACATACCTATAATATGTGACAATAATAATGTACAGAATAGTAATTTTTTCCTCGCTTTCGTCAATATGTGGTTTAAAAAAATATTTATGTTGTGCAGTTATTTTCTATTACAATTTAAAATAATGGGTAAAACATCACGAAAACCATTGATCTATTTCATCGATTTGGAATTCTCTAAAACAGTGTGTAATTTTTGTTATACGTTTAAGTTATAAATAAAGAAAAAATTGTACTTAAAACATATCAAATCTTAAAAGTAAAAAAAAAAAAAAAAAACTTATTTAAATGTATTTAATACATTTTAGTACACGTTAATTTAAACATAAAACACCATTATCATATTTAAGTCTATTAAAATCAAGGCCTAAAAACTTAAATCGTGATAAATAATCTTATTATATTATAATAAGATTACAGTATATAAATAGATAAGTATATTATATTTAAGGAATTTTTATCTACATTGGATAACCCTATTACAGAACACAATATTATATTATTCATTATTTTATTCATATTGTGTATTATATATTACTCAAAATCAAATATATTTATAATTAATATCAATGTCCCAAATAGTTTTCACATAGTTTCATTAAAAATGCAGAATTTTAGCTAATACCTATAGGTACTTCCAGATAACAATAAATTATTATATTAATGTAACTTTATCAAACATTTTACATTTATATTTTTCATTTTTTGGTCCACACAATTTCAATACATGCCAAGTGCTGTATATATTACTACTGTACATAAATAATTAATATTTGGCTACATTCTACTTGCATCCCGAAAAAAGGTAGACTAGTCGTTAGTAAATTCGAGTATATAACATTATATCGATGTTATCTCTTTTATCCATCTAAAATCGATAAGTATATTATTTTATTTTTATGGATTTTTATTGTGTACTTGTTTAATCAATTTTATACTTCTATTTATTAATTATTAAGTACATGTATATTGTAATAAGTAATAGGTTGTGAGTTGTGACTGTTGTCTGTTGATTTTTAATTTTGATCAATAACATTTTAATATGAAACCATAATTTGTTATTATTTAAAAAGTTGTTATTATTTTATAATGTATAATACTATAACTATAATATATAATGATAATATTATAATAACATGAACCGAATTAACATACGGTTGTTTTATATACTTAATTAACACTATTATTATATGTATAGGTACTTACAAACCTATACTAAATAGATAATATGTATTTTTTTTTAAATATTTAAAATTGTCTTTAAAGTTTGAACAAAATAATGTATCTAACTAATATTGGTAACTACTATGACCACTATAACTCAATTTTAAATTAAAATTAAAATAAAAGACAATAGGTATTTAACATAAATAAAAAAAAAAAACAGTATGCTTACCTATTACACTGTTGTTGTGAATTTTTTTTTAATTTATGTAAAATTTTTTATTGTGTATATAGGTTGACTAGGTACACTAGGTGTACTATGGTATTAGGGTACTAGAATACTAGGTGTACTAGGTAAACCTGGTTTAGTGTGTATATATAAATACTCCTATATATCTCTACAATTTTTATAAACCTAGGTACTAAAAATGATTGTATTTTGAATATAAATACAACAATTGCTTATAATAATACGTTACTATAAATAAAAAAATGAAAAACAAAAATATGAAATGCATAATTAACCATTTTTATTAAACTGGTAACTGAGGTAGTGATCAATCATAAACTGTAGGTAACCACTTTGGGATTTAAAATCATCGATTATATAGTTATCAATTTTAGGGACGAAACCAAGCTATAAAAAAGGTGTATCGGGACGCAAGTATAGTATGCGCCGTAATATTTAACTTGTATCTACTCTCACCTGGTTGCATATCTACTTGATTGATATAATAATAATAATTATTATAATATTTAGATACGTATAATCTATACAATAAAAATACAAATATGTACTATATTATAGGAACGACTAGGAATTAAAATGTATCATGTGTATTTTCATTTAGATTCCTAATTATAAATTAAAATTTAGTTGAACTATAAAATAAATACAAATTTCGTAATATCTATACATGCGAGTATTCAAGGGTAAACGTATTTATTGTATAAATTATTGTATTTTTAAGATAACATATGTACTTAATATTGTTTTTAATATGTGGTTGTATCCTAGAAAATATAAAATATAAATTCATAAACATTTGTAATATTTATGATTAAATTCATTAATCTATATAAGATGTTAATATATCTGCTATTAACCTTTAAGCATTTCTTATCCAATATATTAAATTATTACGAATTATATTTAATGTATTAAAAATATTTAAATTAATATAGAAAAGAAAAATATAATATTTGCACACATGAATATTCATTAATTATATATTTTTATATAATACATTTAGATACATACGCCTATAATGTTTTTTGATAATATATATGCGAATATTCGTATGGTTAATTAAACTCCGACCGATTAACAAATTTTGTTAATCTAAATATTGATATTTTGTTCGCAGAAATAGTATTCATTTATTTTGAAATACAATTTAACTAGTTAGATACCTACTAATAATATTCCTATACCGTTCAACAAAGCTGAATATTATTGTATATTAATAATAATACATTTTATTTTAAATTTGAAAACAATAATAAATAATCTATATTTAAAATTAACAAATTCAAAAACGTAATACTCTTAGAAATCATGCTTCAACATTAAAAAAATTATATTGATTGACGTTCTGTTCTGCTTATTTATTCCCACATTATACACACCTAAAAACATATTTGCTTACAATAAATTTTCATTGTTTTCAATCATTTTAAAAAATATGTATACAATTTTCTCACAATAATTATTGAGTAAACTATATTTATAAAACATAATTTACACTTATTTTTTAGTTGTTTGATATTATTTAGCACCCAATTAATTCATATAAACCCTTACAAATTTTAACTGCAATAAATAAAAAATATTGAGATAAATTGCAAAAATGGATAAGTAGGTATTTATAATAATTATAAAGTAGCCAAATAAAAAAAAGTAGGTAATTAATTATTGATAACAATTACCACATATGAACACGTAAGAAAACTTAATGTCATAAATTCCCCAAACTTCTTTAGTTTTCTTAAAATCATGTTATGTATATGGTTTTTCCCTTCCCGCCTTTCCCTACGTTCTTATTTATATTAATTTGATTTAAAAATTGTTTTCTCACAATTCAATATATGAATTTCAAAATTATTATTTAAGTACCTACTCAATAGTTAAAGAAGTGAATGTGTTAACAATCGAAATACCTCCAAAATTATAAAGAGTGAAATATATAATGCATCTTCAGAAATTTTACCCAAAAATGTGTACCTATTAATAACAATATGATATTCTATAAATTGAATATATCATGTACTAAATACCATATAAATAAAAGCCAAATGCTCAAAACAAAGATATACGGAGTTTAGAATCCGTACATCCCCGTTGTGTCTGTCCTTACAATATTCCTTACATTATTCGTTGTCACAGTTACTAGAGAGGAACTTGTTGATTAGACAATCAATTAATCGATTTATATACAGCATATAATATTATAATAGTAGGTATATCAAATTTTTATTACGTATAGAGAGACCTGAAAGTCCAATAGACTCGAAGAGTGGCTTTTTCCTGACTCATTTATCTTCGCAGTTATATTTTGTTTGTTTTTTTATACGTACACAGATGTAATTTAGTTGATATATTATTTACATATAAAGATACGGGTTTGTATAAAATAATGTCGGGTGATAAGATAGTAAATGAGAAAAATAATAAATATATGATATCTATATAAGTATAGTAATATTAACATTGTTACAATATCATTGGTGTGCATATGGCATAGAGACACGAATCCGAAAATAAACGCACTTACATAAACGCATACCTATATATATGCAATTATATTGTAATATAGATATAGTAACAATGGGGTAATAAAATATACTTTACGGAGTATTCTCGATAAATTCATTTTCGAAAATCGATTGCAGTTCTCACGTCGAAGATTAAAATATATACAATATATATATATATATATACATTATATCTATACATACCTACTTATATATTATAATATACAGCATATATACATACATAATATTATATAGTAATATATATAATAATATATTTTGTGTATCGATGTCGGCGATTACGGTTCATTGTCGGTCTGTTAGCGTCTCCGAAAAACCATATTTGTTCCGTATCGTATTATAATAATAACGATAATAACGAGATAATAATACCAAATGTATATGCACGTCCTGTACTACCTATATATTATTATAGCGCAGCAGCACAAAACACCGCAAATAATCGCCGCGCGCGGAAAAGACGATGGCGATGGAATAGAGCAGAAAAAAAAAATAAATAAAAAAAACTAAAAAATCCCAACTAATTTGTCATTGTATATATATTATATACTTGTATACTGGTCGTGTGACGGTATTTTTCATCCGTTGCCATTATTATCTGGTCGTTTTCTTATATTATTATATTATATATTATATTATAGTATTATATTCTTCTTCGTTTCCTTTCTTTCGCAGTCAATTTTTTTTTTTTTTTTTTTCGCTGCGCTCGTTATAGGGTATTATTTCTGTTCTTTAGCAGATCATGGTGGACCGATCCGAATCAGCCAACCAAGAAGAGGTGATTTTGAAACGGAATATAATCGAATACCGTAAATTGTATTTTTATTTATTAGCGTCGTCCTGCAGAATAAATATATATATATATATCTGTATATATATAAGGAGAACGGGTATATACGCATATATAACACAATGGTTACGGCGAAACGTTGACACCTTTTTCCCTTTTTATAATGTCACGGTATTTCTATTTAGTTCCAATTTACTGCTGGGTTTTCGCCACCCACACATTGTACCCACGCTCTTTCATTAGAAAAAAAAACTCCAAATGATCATCATCACACTATAATATACGATTTGTCATTTAAACACTATAATGATTAACATATATAATATGTGTTCGGGTCTGATCAGGTTAGGTTGTGTAAAAAAAAAACTTACATTTGAATAGGTTAAATATGAAATTGAATGATAAAATAATAATTTCCGTAGATTATAATCAAGTATTATCACGGAAAACTGAAAAGTAAATAACATCGACCAATGATAATATAATATCGAGTAAGTCTGTGTAACATGTTACCATAATTTACTATTATTATCACATATTGGTACTAATGACTATTTAATGAATAACTTATACATTGAAAAACACATCACTTAATTTAGAAGTTATAATAATAATAATAAATATATTCGACAAATATAGTTATCTGGCGAATAGGCGGACGATTGAAAAATGGGAGCTTATACGTAGAGGTATCCATAATAATATTATAATATAAGTACATTTAACGTATAATAGCTTGTAGGTTGTTAATTACGTGTTCTGTTTTTTGATAACATAATATACTATGATTTATGGATGTATACGGCGATATAGGAGGTAATAAGACAGTTTTTTAAAATATATTTTTCCTCACGTAGAGATAAAATGTAATAGTTTTTATGTATTTTTTTTTAGGGATGCGTCACCAATTGAACAAAATGCATATAAGTACCCCGGTTCTATATGTATTACGCAAAAAATAATTTGTATAATTATATTGATTTATCAACGAACGTTTAATTTATAATAAACGGATTTATTCAATTATATATATGCATTCTCATCGGATCATCTCATCGGATAGTTGGCACGTTATATTCTATTTTCACGCCGATAATTATATTTACATAATATAAGTGGTGAATTTTAAAAACATAGGTATTGTTAACATAAAAGCATTCAGACCATTGACAATTAAGTGATTTTTCGTTGAATCGTCTTTCCATTACCTACAACAATTGATTGTAATACACGATATTTAAGACGAATCGATAGATTTTAAATTTGATGTACGATTGAGTTTGACATCATATAAGTATTGAGCGTATATATAATATTATATTTATTAATTAAGTGTTATAAAACATTTTTTTGTACGTGTTATAGTTTTAAGGGCATAATTTATAATGCATTAATACTAATAAAAAAAATTGTATGCGTTAACATATTACAGAAGTACCGATATACTTTTTCATTCATAAATTTGTTGTATCTTAATCACGTATATGAAACAATAATATATATCATCATTCATCAGTAATGTATTATTTTAACATGTTTTATATGAACAATAATGCGTAAACTATATAGTGATTATGAAAAATTCCACATCGATTAAAATATACATTGTAAATTGTAACATGGCAAGTATATAATCTTATATTAGTGACCGTCTAGAATAATGATTAATGCATAATTTTTGGCAAAAAAAAAATAATAATAATAATAATAAACGAAAACAAATACGATATGAATTTATTATACGCTTAGTCGGAAAATAATCACGTTTTTTGCTGCTCAAACGCTACTCGGTAAAAATCACCGTTTATTTAAAATCCAACCACGCTGATATCACATGATTCTTTGTATATATATTCGCACGTAAATCATTTTTCTTGTTAAAATAATAAAACATGTTGATAAACTATACTTGTCTAAGGTCACTCGTATGAAAAACAAACAAAAATAGAATACAAAATATAAGGGGAGTGCTGTGCAGGGTTTGGTGACGAGTTTATCTTTTACTCATCGACCGCACGCAGTCCGTGAATTCGTAATCACGGGGACATTTTATTATTGTTCGTATAAACTTTGATTTATGTACACGCGCGAAAGTTCACCAAAAGAAAATTCTTATCTAGTTTAAGAGAAATTTATGACGTTTTACCATATTTCCTCCCCCTCGCCTACATCGGAGACCAAAAAGAAACTGTATAAATAGTATAATGTACACACTATATATATATATATATATATAATATATATATAAGTTGACATGTGATTTTTTTCATCCACTCGTATTTATAATACACGTATGGAAATAATACAAGTTATAAAGAGTGTAGTGCGTGTGTGAGGACAATGACGGTGACGAAATCCCGGAGAGGAAAAAAGAAAAAAAAAATGTCATTGTTATTAAAGAAACAAATATTATAATAAATAAAATACAAACACAGTCGATTTCAATAATCGCATTAGACGTGTAAAATGTTTCGGGAAAATTGGCACTTATTCGAGTGCACAGGCATCCGGCGTGAAAAACCGTCCGACCGAGAATTTAAACCATTGTCATCATTAAGACACACGACAATTATAATGCCGGTGGAGAACAGTGGTGCTTTTGGCGAAGAGGGTAGCCTGCGATTGAAAATATATTTGTACCTGTGTGGCTATATATATATATACATACCCGAACGGTGTTATTATGCGTGAGAACATTGCGGCTTTCGCAGGACATGAACCGGAACTATGATGTGCAAAGTGGAATTATTATTATAAATCGAAGGAGAAAAAATACGAATACAAATCTGAAAACTCTTCGAAAACTCATTGTCATTGTTGTCCGACAACGGTTCGACAACTGGTTCGGTTTATGTAATACAGCCGTAAACAAGACGAATGAGACGTATATACCGCAGTAGGTACCTACAGGTATATATCGTAAGTATAACAAATGTGTATTGTACCTATAGAGGTACCTGAAACTATTTGGTGACATTTTTATACGCGGTAGGTATACCGTGTGTATAGTATATACCGTGTGTATAGTATATACCTATATATAGGTATGTCTTGTACATACACCCGCGATACAATCAGCTCCGGCAGCGATATTTTATGTCCTTGACATCCGTATATCCGCCGTGACCTTTAAATCCTATTGGAAATCATCCCCAAACAAGTTAAGGTGTCACGGTGTATATATAATATAAAATGTGCAGTATATTCTATTTACTACCCTACATCGGTAACGGGATTTTTATAAGATTCCATATATATTTATATATATATATATACCGTTAGCGCGTGTGCACTATACACGTCAAAATGCGTATAATATAATATTATAATATACCTGTACGACTTCATTTTGTTTACGATTTTCAATCGTGTGTCTCTCGATGGGCCCTAACGTGTATACGATTTTTCAATATTTAAAATTGAAAATTGTGCAAAACGTATATAAGAGCATATAATACAAATTATTATCATCAAACGACGGAAACACGCTGTTTGTGCGTGCGATAAAATATGTAAAAACAGGTGATTTTATAAATCGAATTTTTAATATTATATTTATCTAATCTGGATTTGAAGGATACAGAGTAGGACAAAAAGTGAAATCATGAAAGACCCAATAATGATTTATCGCGTTTTTTGATTCCTTCAAAACATTCTATACCTATGTAGAATCAATACCAAATAGGTACATAATAATATGTATAATGTGTACATCAATAATTGTAAATGGTGGTTTAATGACTGACAAGATTGATTTGCATCAGATTTTCAACGTCGATCACGTGACTTGATAATATATATATATATATAAAATGTGGTTTAACGATATATACCTATATAATATTATTTCCCTGCAATAATAAACGATTTTCTTCGACCGAACGATCAACGGTCTATTATACATAATAAAATAATTCGATTAAACATATTTACAAAAAGTCCAAATCCCAAATTGATTGGCCATAATTTTTGTTATTTATGTAGTTTGAATTGCTACACACGTATACCTACACATAATTAAATTCACACAAAGACTTACCGAGATTACGGACATACACACGAAATGATGCGCTCAGGGAATAGCGATATGACTATTTAGCATATTGAGCATTCTAGTGGTCAGATTTATTTAATTTAATTATATATTATTAAGTACCTATAAAAATTAAAATGTTAAGTACATAAACATTTTCAATACAATATAATATATAACATTGTTGCGTTTATAAATGATTTAGATACGTTTATCATCATACTTGTATTAACATATATAATAAACACATTAATTTAATTAATAAATCGGTTGTCTAGTTCAAAAAAAAAAAAAATTTAAAACTTATTTAAGAAATACCATAATCGAGTTCATAATAATATTTATTTTTCATATTTATGAACAAAATAATAGGTATTAATAGCTGATCATTTTAAGTTCATAGAAATTACTTTAAATAATTATATGTTATACAAATTATTGCCAATATGTATGATATTGTTTAATCATCTCAATGGATTAACAATGATGGTAGTTTATAAATAATGTATAATATAAATATTAGGGGTACTAGGCTGATGTATTATATTATTTATATTATCAATCACTTAAAGTGAAGTATTAAATTAATTTTAAAAAAATTATGTATATAATACATAGGTATATTATAATAATATAGGTAATACACCATT
Organism: Pemphigus obesinymphae; assembly: GCA_025469235.1. NCBI lineage: Eukaryota > Metazoa > Arthropoda > Insecta > Hemiptera > Aphididae > Pemphigus > Pemphigus obesinymphae. The sequence goes on along the minus strand of JAIPRL010001535.1, from coordinate 45,738 downwards.
TATTTGATTATCAGCTTAAAAATTATTTTATTTATTTGTACAATAAAGTTATTGCTCAATAGTTATTATCTTTTTAATTAAAAGAAAAATAACCCTAACCCCTCAATCGTATGTATTATATTCCTGAATAGGATAATCATCAGATTAATTATTCTGAGTGGCACTACAAATAGTATAATAATTTATAGGTAGATGATATAATTAATATAATAATATAAATCGGCGTTTGATATCGACAAATGTATAATGTTTTAATTTTCTGTGGAGGACGTTTATAATTTATATTTTACATTAAAATCAATGCATACATAACTTTCATGAACTGTATTTATTTTAATACATTTATTTTAATCGCGGGATACATTATTGTCATAAAACTACTTTAAGTGGATTTCCCCTTGCAGCTGCAGGTGTATACAATATTTTGTATTGGATATTATGGACCATACCGTTAAAATCTTATGGATTGTATTATATGCAAGAACTGGTATAGTTATTTGTATTTAAAAAAAAATTGTCTCTTGATTTTGGTAATTTAAGTTCAGAAACCAAATAAGAAGTCTATTAGGCTTCATAACAAAATAGGAGGTAGGAGAGTGTATTTTTTTGGTTCATATTGATTTTTAATATTTGTCAATTCTTAATTAGAATTAAGATTCCTTGCTATAATAATTGTCAGTATATAGAAAAAGTTAATCTAAACACTTAACGAAGTTCCACCAGTGTGATAGATTTTCTATACATATATAATACGTGTAATATAAATATGTAATAATAAATGTGAAAATCGGTTTGGTGTTGTGGAAAAAAAGAAGCGATTTTCATTATTACATTGATCATTTATATTTCATTTAATTACTAATTTTTATCTTGGGTAGTCTTCATCTTTGTCTAGATATCTTTATTTTGGGTAAACTATATGATCATAGCTAGTAGTGTAACACCTTTGATTTTATATATTTTATTTTGAGAGAATAAATAGTGTATTATTTTATTAATATTAACATTGCATGTCCGTCAAGTTGGTACCGGCACATTATGCTAAAACCTTAATAGTATTGAAAAAATGGTAGGAATTTGTTAGATTTATTTAGACTATTTTTGGACTTTGCTATAATCACAATCAAGTGAAAATCAAAAAACATTGTCCGAATGACTCCAAATAAGTATAAACATTTTGATACGAATTTGCTACCTTCTACTTTTTTCCTGAATTCCAGAACAAAATAAATGTGCCAACACCAGACATACAAGAATTTGGTTCTCTGCTTTGCTCCATGGACTCCGAAAAAATTTTATATAATTGTATATTATTTATAAATATATTTATATATTTGTTTTTTTTCTTGTAGACATAGGTGTATTAAATATCTATATTATACTTTGTATATTATGCACAGTCATATATTATACAGATTGCATACTGCGTATAGCAACGCCTAAAAAGTTAAAATTGAATGTAGTACGAAATAAAAAATTGTGTAAATCAAATTATCCAATTCTACATTACTAGACATTATAACATTGATGAGAAAATAAAAAAAAGGTTATCCAAAGAAAAAATAGAATTAATGTGTAGCAATGAAATAAATATGTAGTACGATAATTATAATATTTTAGGGGCTGGCGTATAGTATACACAAATTTAGTTATTAATTATTAATTATTTATGGCCGTTAGTTTACTAACTAAAAATGACCGGCTGACTTCAAATTTAGCCATTTAATAATAAGTCATTTACTCATTTTACATTTGAAAGACGTATTTCTAAGTACAAATTTATAATTTTTAAATCAAGCCGATTTAAATTATCCTCAAAAATATATATCGCGACTAACTTCATGAGATTTTGGAGCTTTATAGACTATTATAATTTCTATGTACTTATTGTACTTGTATGCTTAAACTCACAATTTGTAACTTATCCTCTGATCGATTGTCCCTAAAAGATACAATGTTTCTAAAATTCATAATACGCGAACACTATAATAAATACGAAAATATTATCTTTTAAACTATTTTGGAAATATAAATATAATATAATACTTATAAATTATTTTAAATATATAGCTAAACGTCTTTCAATTGTTTGATTTTTAAATTTATTTAATCCTTTAAATTTTCTATGTAAAACCCCTTAAAACTCGGGGGTAAGATATATTGTGCTCGAGTTTAAGAGGTTCTGTATAGCCACTATGTTGACTCAATTTTTACAAATATTAAAATAAAAAATTTAAAAACATTTAAATATAGTTTTAATAATATTTACAAGTATCAAATGTTACAAAGAAGTATGTGAAGTCGGAAAAGTTTTCATATCCGAGGACTGCGACAGTAGAGTGAAAACGAGCGACACTTACATTATATTATTTAAAAAAAATTAACTTAATTTTTGACATTGTTACTTTTTAAATATTTCAGTAAAGTAACTTGATAAAAATCACCAAGAGGATGCCACACTCTCATATTTTAAGGGGTTTTGTACAAGCAATTTTTATGAAATTTTAAGAACTTTGAAAATTCAATAATTGAAGAATATTCTAATTTATTTTAAAAGTAGTTTTAAAATATTCCTGTGTTAGTATCACTTTTTATTATTGTGAAATCGCGATATTTGTAAAAAAAAAATAAAGAATAACTATAATATAAGTGTTCACGTAGTTCCAATAGTACATATTGTATAATTATTGTAAGTTAACGATTTTGGTATCAAATGATAGATGAAAACATAAACTATGATCATTTGACGGCGTTTTACGATTAATCGATTTTAACATTTTCTATGAACTTTCAAAGAACATAAAAAATCTTATTTTCAAAATTGAATATAAACTAAAATTTCAAATAAAGCTTAAAAAGCAGGTTTACAACCATAGTTTAAGGTCTCATATTTCTATTGGTATTAAAATCGTTAACCTATACGATAATTATACAATATAATACTATTGGTTATTATTTTAATAATTATTAAATTTTAATTTTTCATATAATTTGACAATACGGAACCTCTTAAAATTTAATATTATAGTACGTATCGTATCGGTCTCGGAATCAGAATCAGTTATAGTTTATGATAAAATAAACCACAGTTGCCATGTAGACTGCTTTATTGAGGAACATAATACAGTTAATTTTTAATCACATATTATAACAAACCTCGCAAAATGTTAATACCCATTTGAAAATATTTGGACCATTATGTGTATGGACTAGTGCCATTTATACATTTCCTATGTATACAAACAAAATATATATATATATATATATAATATTGTAAATATAATAACAAATATATAATTGCTTATAATTTGTTGGGAGTCCACCTGGAAAAGTTGAGAAGGAGGAGCCAACTTCATGAACATCCAGTGCAAGTCGAATTTTTCTTATTTCGTAATTTCGGAAAAACCAAAAATTTAAAAATTGACCAAAAATATTTATAAAGAAATTTAAATACCCATTTAGAGTCATTCGAACAATGTGCCGGTGCTATTTTCATTTTCCTTGTTCTAGAATTCTAGAAAAACCAGATTTATACCTGTACCATCTTATAATACATACTTACAACACTGCGTTTATAATTTTTCTTTACTTCATATTTCCACAAATATCCGTATTTACCGATACAATTATAAGCTTTAGATCCTTCACTGAATAGAGTATATCATATAGTACTTATACATAGAGGTATTTTTAAATTCACAACTTTGTAGTTTTTAAAAATTGTTTATATAAATTAAAAATCAATTGATTTAAAAGGCGTACCACTATAAACTTTTTTCAAGTGGCTAAATATATATTTAATAAAATAAAATTGTTTTGTTTTTAATTTTAGATTTTTAAACAAGTGTAGAATTTAAGAATGTATTATGGGTTATACAATGGGCTTAAATGTTATGTTTTTAAATATTTCGAATAAAGAACTTTGTGACAGAAATTTTATCTAGTAAATGTGTTTTTCTCTACATATACATTTTGTATAATTTATGTCTAAAATATAATTAATGTAATTGTAAGTAGTTGAAAATGTAATTTGTAATTATTATAGGTACTAATATTAATATGGATATAGACTATCGAGTACTCGATATTTCTATGTATCTCGTATTTCATAATATAATATATTATATACACATATTCGTAAACATTTTGCTATCACGTTGACTGAGACATGGGCCGAGCATTGGTCTAGTTGCAGGCTGATAAAAGGGTCGTGGAGAGAAAATCCGGTCTCGAGGGTAGGCCCTCGATATTTTAGGGGATCATTTACATATGTATGAGATGTGTATTTTTAAAAAAATGTATAACATTTTATAACAGAAGTATGCGTAATAGGTATAGTAAAATATATATTGTGTACAATTTTCAAATTTCTGACTACGCTTTTTCAAAATGACAAAGGATAACTCGTTTTTCAAGGTTTTTGGGCATTTTTACTTTACGCGTTTATCAAAAAAGTCAAAAAACATAAAATTGTCCTCTTGAAAGTCTAGCTACGTAGATAAATATTAAAATCAAATCTTCTGATCGAAAAGTGACTCACAAAGAATAAATAAATAAACATTGTAACACCATTAGCATCCTCGCTCTGCTCAGAATCTAAAAATAAATAAATTTAGGTGGGTAGTGGGTACTATTGTAATTTATAACCACTCCGACTGAATTTTCAATATCCAATCTAATTTTCTAAATTGTTCGAATATTTTGACTACTTATTTATTATGATACAGCTATATTGAACTTATTTCTATATTTCGACTATTACTTTTAGAACTGCTATTTTTATTAAATATTAAAAATAATATTATTAATATTATTTATTATTTACCTTAAATATAATAGTTAAATGAATCATTTAAAAATCGATTGTACGCTTGTATCATTATTATATTATAAAGAGAATATTTTAAAAACGTAAGTAGGTGTGCATAATATTTTTTCGAGTATAATTAGAAAATATTTTAGGAACAAAAATATAGTTAAAAGTGTTATGCGAGAATGACATAGTATATTATATATTTCTTAAATCCCGAAACAATCGTAACTATTATTTATTACTATTCACGTACTATTAAAAAAATATTGTTAAAATGAATGTTAAATTCAGTTTATCGTTTGCATATTTTATTTTTTATTAAGAGAAACAACAGATACTTAATATGTAATATTTAATATTATTTATTAGGTTATAATAATTATAGATAGTTTGCGTATAAATAACTGTCGATAATGCTGCAGTGGCTTGATATTGTATATAAAACTATGACATAAGTACGCATTGGAATATATTTAAATTAAAATTGAAACATTATGTTTAGTAATAACATTAAGCGGTACTTGTGTAGTGATTATTAATTTTACATGGACATTTTTTTAGTAGGTAAATTTTGAGTTATATGTTACATAATGTTATGTTTATATAATCCGTGTATAGTGTAAATCCAATATTACCTATAGTTATCATATGTTATATTTAAGGACACAATTATAGGTATATAGGTATACAAGATAGGTTGTTTAAATATACCTAAAGGTTTTAACTTTTGCAGGATAGTTTTATTATTCGAACAAAACTTATAATAACACATATGTATAATTTTATATGGTGCAAGTATAAAATCAATGTCGTATTTGTGTGGTATATAAATAATTTTTTTACTTATGTAATATTTTTAGTTATGTTTTTTGATGAATTTTAAGACCCAATGAATCTATATCTATAACATTATGTACAACTTAAGAGGTTACAACACTCCCATTTGACCGGTATTAAAACACATTCATCCTCTACGACTACAATTTCACTCTTAGTTATTGCAGAGGCAAAATGTATACAAAATATGAAAGATGATAATTTTTACTATGCCGGTGTATGGAGTATTTTAATTAAACATATTTTATACATTTTTTAATCTGAAAATTAGGCTCAAATAAACATATTTATAAAAAAAAACTACAAGCTCGGGCACAGTAAATATTCTCATCTCTCATATTTTGCATACATTTTGACTACGATTATTAAGAGAAGAGCGGTGTAGTTATAGAGCGTGAACGTGATTTTTAACAAATTTCGTGATAATTTAATATATAATTATAATTTAATTACTTACAAAATATATTTAAATATTTTTGAATTGTTCGATTTTCATTTTTCACAGAATGCCATAGAAAAATCTGGTGTCAAATTTATATGAAATAATTATTCAGTTAAACATCAGTATAAAGTTATTTATTTTGACATTAGCCCCTCTTCCACCCAGTTACAGATATAATTAAACGTAATTTGATAGATGCGATGTATTAAATATATAAATCAAAACCTCACGATATTCCTGTATAGTGTATATATATATATATATATACGTAGGTACCTTAATTGTCGGAAAATGATTTTGAAACACAATAATATGCACATGCAGGTGTTTAAACATCGGGGAACTTTTGAAGTATAAACATCGCATGGAGTGTTCGGACATGAATCGAAAACGGTGGACCAATGCAATATATGGTACGTGAGTGAGTACACAGTCCGCTCGCTGCCATGTATTTTATAATGAAAGTATTAAACGCATACCGTCCGGGTCGATCGGACGTCGGTGCAGCGTATTACCGAAATACGCAGACAAAATAATATGACGCGAACAGGGCCTATATAGCGCACATGCATACATCGCATACCTATTATATATGTTTATAATGTATACTATATATATATATATATACGTATTATACGACAGAGGTAATAATATCTCTGCCGACTGTTCAAAACGATATAGTGTAATTCGAGGTCAGGCCGAGGGAATTAGTATATAGCCGGGCTATACACGCATATAATATAGCCCTAATCTCTAGTGGCTCGCACACAATAATTCCGAAACCCTTACAGTAATCCCAGTGCGGTTCGCGTGTCAACTCTGACCCTGCCCGTGTGCAAAATCATCGACAGAGACGCATCGTCGTGTCCTATAATATTATATATACATTAAATATACGTATATGTAGGTAGATCGTCTGTCGACACCAATCTATATAATGTGTGTGTACATGCACTCGGTGTAACATGCATAGTTATATATATATATATAGGTATATATATATATATATATGTATACACATAATATTATATATATATATATAGTGCGTATTAATGCCCCGGAGGGAGATCTCAGTGGAGACGGAAATGGCGGAGAAATGTCATTGTATATATAGTTGCTGGTGGCTGTACTACTACGTTGAGAGATGGTTTTGAATACGTGATTTACCGAAATTCGCGATGACCCAAGTCGTCGTTCGTCCGCGCCATCTCATGCATACATTATGCACTAGGTGCATGTACCATCGTATTGCCAATAATTAGTATTTCGGAATAAATTACGGTTTAGCCGTCCCCGACTTATCTACATTATAATATATAACATTTATATAATTATAACATATAAATGTACGATGTATGTGCACGTATCGTATAAAAATCGGGGTATATATTATGTTGAATATCACAAGTTAAATTATATGTCTTTGACTTTTTTTTCGATATCCGATAAACTGATAATAATATATATTGACACCGATATTAAATGATGGATAATCGACAATATATATATTTTTTTCACGGTTTCAAATCATACGCCGCCCGTTTTTATTACCTATACGATATATTAACGTAGGGTGACCGCTGACCATGCGTCCCGTTCAGAACATTGCGCCCCGTTGTACACATTGTCCCGGCAAACTTCCAAAATTGTTCCGTTTTTCCAAGTATAAGTCTCGTTTATTCTCCGTTTTTCATTTAAAGAATTATTCAATAATGTAAAAGAGGAAGAAATGGAAATATCAACATGTTTTTTATATTTCAATATAAACTATATAATATAATATTTTACTTAGTGTGTGTATAAATAGCAAAAATTATGTTATATGTATTGTTGATTATCTGAGTCACAACTCGGAAGGAATTTTGCTATCGCAAAACGTAAGTGGGGCCATCTTGAGGGGAGGGCATGGGGGTATCACACCTCCCTCCCAACCACGGAAAGCAGTCGGAAAAATTAAGTAGTTCAGTTGGCAAATTTAAGTGAAAATAGTAGTAAAAGTTTATGCTTTTTTTTTTTTTTTTACTTATTCACTTACGTTTATGAAGTATTTTGGAATTTTAAGTCGACAACTATAAATCAAAAATCTTTGGGACGGCCCGGGACATAAAGTTCGTAACTATTTACCAGCGGTTCCATGTAGATACTCATCTATCCAAATTATATTAATATAACTTTAAAAATACGTAGTGTTACTTACTGTAGTATATATATAAATTGGTGTAGGTATTGTTAACATTTCTTTTAAATAAAAGTAATTTCTAAACTTCGTTTGTATAATATAAAAACAAACGCGTTTCAGTTTTTATAAATTAATTCGTTCTTTATTCCTCGTTTCTATGGGAAATAAATTGATTCATTATCTATTTCCTCGTCCTCTAAATATAAAACAATGACGGCTTTAACTCAAAACTAAATATTTAAATAAGTAAAATCATCCACTTTATGAATATTTAATTTTGGTAGAAAACATTTTAATTTTTACCTATTGAATCAAAATTATACTAATCAAATAGACGAATTCAAACAGTACACAATTTAAAAAATAATAATAATAATAAGGAAATATACCACTAAAAAAAGAGGAATTTGTTGACGTTCCAATTCTTTAAAAATATTACAAAATCCTTTTTTCAAAAATATATTTATTTCCTTAATAACACTGGAAACACTGGTATAAAATATAAATAGGTACATACGTATATTTTCATTTTTAAACAAAACAAAGCCAACGATGATTTAGTGTACTTTTTTACCGTATTTATATATTAGTATCTCATATATAGGGCGAATGTTCATATAAATTCGTTACGTATACCGTATACCTACGCGAAATATATAGTTTATATAAGTGCATATAATTGATATTATATGCACCATTTTTCGGGTATCATCAAACATTCCTGTATTTTAAATGAAGTTTTTATGTGTTTTGACTATTGTATCGTATTTTAAACATAAATTATTAGGTATATGGATTAAGATATCGTGTATATAGTAATACGATGTGAATTATACACTTCAAGAATGCAGTATTATTAATATACCGCGGTACTCTCGAAGACCCTCGACGATCGTAAATGCGTAAAAACAATTTCTTCGGTTGCGATAAACTGAAATGATTCAATAATAAACTATAATCAACTATAATATTATTATACACTCATTAAATCAATTAATACGATAAATTATGTGATGATCCACAGAAGCAAGTTGTTTATTCGGTTTCACGTGTACCTATTCTGTATACATCACAATAGTATAATTGTAATTGATACATTATCAAATATCATTATCTCGATAATGACAATTTCAAAACTAATTGAAGAGAATCTATTTTGTTTGTTTTGGTTGAAGTTTTACTAAAATCTGTTTATAAATTTTAACAAATATGCTACTTATTATTTATATAGTGACAAATGCATTTTTATATACATTTTGCACGAACAGTTATAAGTGGATTTAGAAATAAAACAATTTTATTAGCGCTTAATTTACGCATTTAAAATGTAACTTATTGTGCGAACGAGTAAAATGTGATAAAATAATTGTACATAATTATAGAATTAGAAAAACTACCTATTAAATTTTCAAATAAAAAATCATTATTACATTTTTATTTAAAACAAATCTATACGTTATATATGACAAATGATTGATTAAACGTGTAATCTTAGAAATTGCAAATAGAGTACCTATATACTTTTATGGTAATATTTAACACGATGGAATTGTATAATATATAATATATATTCGTATGCTGTTGAAAAATATTGTATGCGTATTGTAAAATGATCGAGTCAATAAAAGTATTTATAATATTCAACTAACTAATTTTAGCGTATAACTCGTATACGATGATATAGTTACTTGATTTAGTGAAACGACGTATAGAGAACGTTTTTATATGTATATCGAAAGTCGATTGGTTAGCGGTTTAATTGAGGACTCCTGTTTTTTATTTTATTTTTTTAGTTAATGAGAGGAATATAAAAACAACACTCGAAAAGTACAACCAGTTGGTCTATTTTTTACCGTTTAAAAGATTTTCAGTATGCTGTTGTTCAAGTGCGTATACTCTTATACATAAGACATGCAATTGAGACGTTTTAGCGGGTAAAAAACTAAAATAATTTAGAGCGAATTTAGTGAGTTCGAGTGTTGGCAGGTGTCTTTCTACCCTACTTTCTCTCTTATATTCTCTTGCAAGTTGCACTTACGGGTGAGTTAACGGCGTACAGATTAACTTGGCTTTGAACAAATCTGTTGCATATATAACGTGTACGTTTTGCGAATTAAAATCATATTGTTGCGCTTCCACGGCCATATATATATATTATGGATTTTCGTAGGGTAAACTTTTAAACCACCAGTTGACGAATTCTCACCAAAATCCTGCACAGTATATTACTACATATAGTTATCATTCTAGAATAATATTAATAGTATGTAGGTTCCACCGTATATTTTCGATGAGGGATACGTGCAATTTTATCGCGTGAGTAGACATATACAATTCACTGCGGTCAGTTGAGTGGAAATTAATAATAATCATTTCAAATATATCTGTACATAATAAACACAATATATATATATATTAATATATATTTAATATTTATATATAATTAATACTTAATTAATTGCTAAATAATATTTTCAAAATATCTGCATTTCTAAATAATTTTTAAATCTACATACTTTTTTTGACGATTAATTAAGTTATTATTATAAATAAGTTATTTTTAAATATAACCGCCGTAATTTCAATACCACAATGATTATTCATTATTGTTGATGTTTTATATCAGAAGTTTTATTGGATCCAAATAACTATTGGGATACATTTATAGGAATCTACTTTTATTTAAACAATAGAACAGAAATAAATAGATAAATATGATATACTTGCTACCTATTTTTGGACAAATTTATGACCGTGTTTACATTTTTCATGTTCATTTTTTTCGCGAATATTATTTAAGTTTTATTTTGTAGAATTAAATGAAAAAAAATATCATTAATACATAATACGAGTACCTATATACATTTTTATATATTCGCAATCACGTTGCGTTATAGAATCTATACAAAATGCACATACAGCTAAGTCTGTTTTTATGTAAATTATAATAATATATTTAGAATCATGTATTTTAATATCTTATAACCTTTGAGTTCTTATAATTATAATATACAAAATAATTATGCAGATTTTTCCACAAAAAAATATTTATACCTATAGATATTATATATTTAGGTAAATACCTAATTTAGGTATATAATTATATTGTATTATTTAAATACGTTAAATTTTTAAAATTTATACCTACACAGCAATTTTTTAAATTTTGTATAGATAATAACTCGGATAATCAAGGTATACATTAAAGTATTATTATTTTATTTACCTATTATTACTATTTATCTACGTGCGCACATACCTACCTATTATGTGATAAATATGTTTTGTATTTTTAATTTATTTATACTTGCATTTTAATCATAAATTTAATTGGAAATTTTAAATTATAAATTTCATTCTCGTTAAGTATGAAATATATCTAATGTAATGTTTGATAGGTATAGATATATACCTAAGAATTTTATATTATTTTATTAATTTTACTTAAAAGGATGTCAATTACACAACAAAATTTGCAATGAAAAACTCATATTAGCATTTCTCATTTTTAGCAACTTATAAACATCTTAGAAGTATGAAACGTAAAACAAATTATAGATAATAATATTATCTAGTGCTTTACGGATCTTTTTATGATATTTAAATTTTTTCAAAAGTTATAGTTATTAAAAAAATCAAAAATGTTGATTTTTTAACAATTCATAAAACATGTTTAAATATATATATATCGAAAAACGGTTCCATAGGGCACTAGATAATTTTGTTTTTTGTTTCATGTTTCTAAGATATTTGTAAGTTGTTAAAAATATGAAATGCAAAAATAATATTTTCAATAAAATTGTATTAATTCATAAAAAACAACCAAAATAAAACATGATATGGTAATGGTACCAATTATTAGTCATTTAAAAAAATTTTCAATTAGATTTTTATTTTTCTTAACATTTTCTAAAAATTGCCTATATAGAACCCCTTAAAAATGGCCGCACTGACGTCCTCCTAACATTTACAATTATTTTTGTTTACTTAAATTTTTTCGAATTTTCAAAATGATTCGACACTATATTATTGTAATTGACATCGAAAAATATATTTACATAAATGTTTCAATTATTTACACTAATGATGTGTTTTTAATCCTGTTTTTAATATAATATTTAATTAATGTAATTTTAAATAATATATAAGTAATTACGTCGGTTTTATATATGTCACACACTTTTTTTATTACGATTTTTAATTTACGCGTGCGCGTCAATAGTATGTATATTTATTTTGAATGGCAAAACAGTGTAAATTAAAATTTGGTCCACTAGTTAAAATTTTTACGATTAGCTTTAAAACAGTGATTTATCATTCGTATTACGCGCAAACGTATAATGTTGAAATTAAGTGTTTTTCTTAGCCTTCGTATGTACGGAATGAGTAATGAACGTATCTTTTACTAGTGTATGCGCGCTTTATTCGCATGTATATTATATGTACGATAATTATAATTTAGTTTTTTTAGTTTTGTGCGCCGTGGTATATATATTAACCGCTGCTGACAATAAAAATATATTTGAATCGCCCAGAAGGATATATATTTTGCATTTAAAAAATAATACCTAGCTAAAACACACAGATAGGAGGTACCTACCTATAAATAATAATATATGTAATTGTCGTAGTATTTTGACGAATATAATAATATGCGCGATATGAAAATCGTTTCGACAGTGCGGTAACGTGTTTTATACGGTTTACGGAGTGATTATGTTTTATTGTATATATTATACGACATAAAAATCTCTGACTTTCAAACTGTAATGAAACACCACTGACCTGGAATCCGTTCATCGGCGGATAGGTGAACGTCCCTTTGGCGCTGGCCACTACCCACGCCTCGGCAAACGTCTCCATGGCGCTCTGGAAGTCCATTTTTGGGGGGAGGGAAAAAAAATTTCAATTTAGAAGAAGAAAAAAAACCCCGACTTGCTGCGAAGAAATCGTGTGTTATTCGCGTTATTGGCGTGCCGTGGCGGCCGTCGTCATCGCGCGCGTAAATGACGGACGAGTAGTGCGACGAACGCGCGTATATGTGATGGGGCGAGAAACCGCGATTGTCGTCCTTGCGTGCGTGCGGCCTGACACGGACGGCGGCGATACGGCGAGAACTCAGAGAGCAACAGAACACGTGGCCACGCGGTCGCGTTCCGGAGCCGACTGAACTGCGATGAAACATGTGCCGCTGGCCGCCGCCGCCGCCGCAGTCGGTTGAACGCGAATTATACTTGAAACGACGACAACGACGCGCCGTCACACGCCCGCAGCAGCATCTTTTCGCGCTTACCCGCCGCTACCCGTCCGCCTTTCCGCCGACCGGGCGCGTCCCGCGAAAACCGCCGAGTCTTTTACCCCGCGCGCGCGGTATACGACTTAAATACGCCCTCGCCAATGTCCCGGGGTCCGCCCTCGCGATCCCACGAATCCCTTCGTTTTTAACGTCGTAACTCCTATGTACGTGGGCACAAAAGCAACAACCAAGTGTATGTGTATATATACAGTGTGGAATCGCTTATTGAAAACACTCAATATTCTTGTATCGGGCCATACACTTTACATTTTTTTTTTTTTTTTTAGTTAGTATATTATTATATACATAGTAACAGTGCACATTTCCACGCAATCAATTTTTTAGAATACGACTTTTTTTTCTTAAATGGCAACCCCCCCCCCCCCATTTTGACCAATAATTTTTTTTTTTTTCATATTTTTTCATGAAAAAAAACGCTTCCCAAGCTCATCTAGTTGTTTGGAGGCTTATAAAATACAATTTGGTAGAGAATAATAAAACCTACACCTAAGTATTATTTATAAGTTCTTATTACGCAATTTCAGCAAGTGTGTTGAACATATTGAATATCGAATAACTATTATAATTGCCATATATCAATTAATTTTGGACTTAGTAAAGTCCATTAAAATTCATGAAAATGTACGAAATAAAAATATAAGTGGTCAAAATGTGGAGGTTGCTATTTAAAAAAAAAAAGTTAGGTATATTGTTTATCTAATCAACAGTAAAACATTTGGAGTGCGTGAAAATGTGTATTACTAAGTACCTATATAACAAAAAAAAAAAAAATTCAAATTGCATAGCTCTGTACAAGGATATTGAGTGTTTTCAATTAACGTTTCCACACTGTATATATAAGTTATATATTATATTATCACGTCACGCTATTATAATATAGGACATATTATTCGCTGTGGACTTGGAACGAATTAAGGGTTCTATAAATGCATTGATTTCTTTCAAAATTGATTTTCTATACCGTCTTTCGTTAACATTTTAAGACAAAAAAAAAAAAAAATTAAAATTTTGTAGGCTATATAAATATATAATAATAATGATTATTATTTAGATTTTGCGGAGTGAGTGCATATTGCAGCGCGTATATGCCTACGATATAGTTTTACAAACCGTCGTAAAACAACATGTATTGTCTTTGGGCCAATATATGTTATATATAGTGTGTATAATAGAATTTTGAAGATTTAGAAATGTTCATTTAACGATAATATAATAATTAGTGTCTATTATACGATTGTGGAATTTTATAAATTCAAAACCTCCCACCGTCGGGAACGTACCTATATAGGTCCTAATATATATGCAGGCCGCCGTACATGCCGCTATTGCAGTTCCTACCTATAATCTATATATATAATAGTGTGCATATAATGCTCTTTATATATATATATATATGTGCAACTTCGATATACATATTATAATATAATAAATATCGCCTTATCCCTCGAACACGTGTACATTCGAATGGTTACATTTTTTTATATATTTTTTTTTTCCCCCGTTATTATTCGAAAATAATATATATATATTTTTTATTTTTTTTTTTTTTACAGTCGGTATATTATATATAATATTATGATGACGTGCAGTGTGCATAATATATATATATATATATATAGGTGTACAAGTATATATATAATAATATTCGTATATTTTGCGTGCCAGTTATATTATTGCGACGCGATTGCAGTAAATCCGAGATTATAAGGCCGCCGGTTAATCCCACGACGACGGCTGATCCGATTAATATATTTACGAAAATCGTTCGTATAAAGTTGTGTGCGACCGTTTAATCCTACGGCGGCCGCCGATACGACGACGACGACGACGACGACGACGACGACGACGATGCGCGTTAACCGATGCACCGGCAGAGAGCCGGTCGACGCGTGATTATTATTATTATTATTATTATATTGGCCGCTCGGTGGCGCGGTCCTCCTAAGGTTCTCGCCGAGAAAATCCACTTAGGGCCACACCCCAGTCAATATAATATAATACTATTATATACGCGTAATAAGCGTCAGGCTCATAACAATTTGTAACCATATATATAGGATAAACGTCCTGCGCTCTGGGCATCGCCGTGTATTTTACCCGACTTATAATATACCTAATATCATACGTATAATATATATACGTATATATTATCGATAATATCGATAAGTATTGGTATATAAGCCCGTTCGATCGATTCCCTAAAAATTTTATGTAAAAATTTTTTTTTTTTTTTTTTCACATTTTTCTAACTTGTAATTATTATATTTTTCAGTTTTCATATCCTTTGAAATCGTACGTGTATGTATGTCATGGCGGAAAAAATTCATTTTTATTCTTTAGAAAAAATAATTATGTATTTCTGTTTCCCCCCCCCCTATATTTATATAGGTAGTGCGTATATAACTACGTTTTCCACGTTTTACGAGCAAAAGCTATATATATATATATATATGTAATTTATATCGGTTTCCCTCTAAAAATAAAAAAAAATAAAACATATTAAATAAACTAATTTTTAGTATACGATAAACCTGTAACCTCTTATAGTGTGTAATGAGTAGTACTATACTAGTAGTACTACTTAGTAGTACTATTCGAGTGCCTATATGAAAAATTCTCGGTTTTAATAGTACCTATCTATAATCATAAGTTTAATATCCCCATTTATTGATTTGGTTACCAGGGAGATAGCGATATTATTCATTTTATAATATTTTCATTACATATTGTTACAAGAAACATTATGTTGATTTTATTACTATAGGTAGAGAAATAGATAAATTATCCATCCTTATAGTAACTAAATCAATAATCGTAACTATATAAGTACCAGCAGTGTTGAGCATAGATAAAGATAAAAGGTAATTAATACAAATATATTTAAATAAAGATAAAAGATAGTTAAAATTTTTATTATCTATAATAGTATAAAAGATATAAATACTTTTTATCTGGATAAAAAAAAAAAAGATTTTTTTTCGTCATTTTTTAATATTATTTCTTTGTAGACTAATTAATATTAGTAATTTTATGGCAAATATATTTTGTATGAATTTATAAAATAATGACTACAATCATTCTTCGTAAATAAGCGTTATTCTACGTTAGGTACACTCTATACGTAGGTACCTATATTTTAAACAACTTTGTGTGGATACTTTTAACTATGTAGGTCAGTGGCGTACACAGGAATTTTTTATGGGAGGGGGTTGAATATGTTTTTTTTTACTAAGTTTACTTATAACCTCGAACCATTATAGTTTATTGACCAACTAACACTTATACAATAATATAAAATCCAACATGTCATTATCATCAAAAGAAAATATAATTGATAAAAAATATTTTCATTAAAAAAACACTATAAAGGCAAAAAATTAAGAAAATAAAGGTCAAGGAAGGATTTCTCCCCCATATCCCCCCTTTGTACGCCAATGTTGTAGGTTTATATATAAAACTATCTAGATAATGTTAAACACCGTGTATAGGTATAGTAACTACGGACAGATGGACGGACATAACGGGGATATAAGATGTCTAAACTTATTTTTAGAAACATAAAGTCAAGAATTTAACACGTTCATAGATCAGTGGCGGCTCTAGTATTTAATTTTAGGAGGGGGCGGGGGCCAATATTGAGTTATTAGATGCCATATATCACTATAACAGGACCATACCGAAGAAACTATATTTATGATTTACGGGACGGCGTGTGTGTCTCACGTAAAAATGTAAAATAATACATTTTTGTAGGAGTTTAAGGGGCCCCAGGACCCTTTAAAGTTCACGACTGTCACAGATTATGCTTTACTGATTTGTTTTTTTTTTTTTTTATAGAGTAAAAGTATAAAGTAAAATGTGTACATTTTTCTTAAAAAATGTATAATTTTATAGTAAAATATTTCTGAAATTATAGAAATGAAATATGAAATATCTTAATTTATATTTTGACAATTTCTATTCATAATATCTATACATTACGGTTTTTAGTTATTCTTAAGTAAAAAAATTAATAGTATAACCAGCTCCTTTACTTTACTTCCTAGGGGAGATCAGCAAAAGTTTGAATAAACAATGACTAGAATCGAATATATTTGAAAAAGAAAATTTTGAAAATACACTGCTTTGAATATGTTTTCGTTTGAATCTTCATTTATTGATATGACATTACACAGATACATCAAAAATTTAACAAAATTTTGAACAAGCAATAGTTTAAATAATCAAATTCTTGAATCGATCATATTTGAACAAGTTAATTCTGAATATATACATTCATTTAAATCTACTTTTTATTTGAAACTTCATTTCACTATTGGACTTTTTACGGAAACTTATCATATTTAAAAAAGCAAATTTTGAAAATACATACTATAGCGTGCCTCGTGTACTGTAAATGCGCGGAAAATTTGAAACACTCAAAATGCTTGATTATCTCTGGTTATCACTGAAGTGAGCATATCCACTTACTATACTTTATTTACGATACTTTATTTACTATACTTTATTTAAAAGATATTGAGCCAAAATGTATCGCGTTGGAATTTTGTTCCCATCACCAATTGTGCCAGAGTTATAGTAAAACCATAAAGTGAAATGGAAGAGATTTATAGTTTATCTATGTTAAGTACTTAGTGGCGAATATATGATAATATTCGTGATAACAACTATCGTCTACGAAAATAACGATTATATAAATAAAATATATAAAATAAAACCATTTCAAACTTTGTCGATTCAAGATAATATGTAATTTATTACACGCGTTGTCTATTGACGATGTTGATTCAACACAATGCCATTTCTATAGTATGACGATTATTTAAATGTCGAAATCAAACCATTTTAAACTTTTCCAAATTCATGAACATGAATTATCGATTAAAACGATTGTCGTTTAAAACAAATGACGTTTCAATATAATGATAATTCTATTAAATTTTTTACAAATTTTGCTATGCACCCCTTCCTAGTACTTTTCTAATCACAATTGCTACCGAAGACTGGGTACATATATTACGATTGAATCAAGTCTCTCGGAAAAATATTATTCATAGGGAAAAATAAGGAACATCATTGTAAGATCAAAAAAAAATCTACGCTATGATCAGAAAATTTTTTCTAATAAATCCATAAAATAAACAAATATATAATATATATGGGTAAATATAATAACAGTTATAAGTAAACTAAGTTTAAAATTGTATTAATTTTATATAACATGTTAATTGTATTAAATCAAAAGTTTAATTTGGTTCCTACAAAATAAGTTATAAAAACACAAACAGAGGGGAAATTAAATATATTCTTGCCTCATAGAAAAAAAATTGGCCCAAATCATGCTCATCTAAAAAAATATCTGGCAAAGCTCCTCTCTTATTAATAAAATTAATAATATAATTTGTATTAATTGTATTTAATATATTTTAGATTCTGATTGTGTAGCAATTGATGTATTTATGTTAGGTATATATATTATCTATGATGTGTTTTTTTTTTATGTGTGTATACATTATTCAGACAGAAGGAATATACTAAGAGTTTTCTGATATATGTAGAGGTTTTTTATAGTAAATTTGTTCTATAGTTTGTATTTTATAGTGGTGATTTTTTGATTTTCTAAGTACATAGTTTTAAATAGGGAAAAATTATCTTTTATAAGGGAAATAACATGAAAAGTTGTTATAAATTAGAAAATTATAAATAAACTAAAGTCAATGTAACCGACTATATAGTTGATGTGTTATAATAATTATTGCAACTACCAAAAAAAGACAGAAAATTATTATAAATTAGAAAACTAAATTGCCCGAAACATAAGATGTATACCCAATACTTACTATAGCACTAATATGCATATTGTATAATGTATATTAACGTCGTATTTTTTTTTATTAGCCATATATAAACGCTTATAGTAATACTCATATTTTTTATATATCGAAGTTTCTCTGAGAATCGTTTTATCGATAGAAATTATTTGCATTGGTTTAAAATTCAATATATTCACCACCAGTATCCTACTGAACAAACTGAAAAAATGTGCCTCCATCCCCTACTGACCAGTATTTTAAATTTTGAACTTCATATCGTAGTATATGATCAAATTCAATATAATATTGTAACTCTGGTTGATTATACTTATGTATATTATATTATTATAAATATTACTTGATCGTTACATGGATTTTAGTTTTGGCAATATATGATATGATAAATAATAATATAATATAAGCTCATATCCTATATTAGTTATTAATTTATTATTACATTATTTATATTATTTAATTATAAAATTATTTATTTAAATATTATAATATTATAGGTTATTTAACATTTTCTATAATATTGTATACGTAGGCAATTCGAAAGAAATGTATTTCATCACTATTTGAATACATTTTCGTTTATATCTCACGGAAATAATATGCACACACTAAATTACTATCTACATGTGCTAAACTGATTGTTGTTCAAGTTGTATGTTAAAAAAAAAAAATAAATAAACAGATTGAAAAGTGATTTTTAAAATAAATACCGGCTACAAAATAATTCTCGCATTCATTTTTAGTGTAAAATTATAATGTTTATTAACGATAATTTTGACAACGGACAATTGAGAGTACGAGTATATGAAAATAAAATTACACGTTTATTATTTTATCGAATTTCGTTATTACATTGCGCCTTTGTTTATTATATTATATACGAGCGTGTGCGCGTTTCGTTCGCATCACTGATTCTACAGTGTGATTGTGTGAACATTGGTCATCCATATAGGAACGGAGAGACTACAGGGTAGTGCTTATGACAAACAAAAATAAACATACGTATATATTATATACTCGTATATAATTATTGTTTTTTTTTTTTCTGATTAGAGAACAATATTTCCCATGCGAAAATTATCCGCTATATGAGCACAAGCGGGCAAAATCGACTAAAATAAAATTGTCGTTTCCGTTCACATTCGATGTAGTAACCGGGTTACGTACCCATTCATACACGATTCATTGTTTCACGACATTTATATAAAGACACTACACCGAATTAGAACATATATTGTGCATATACTTATATAGACAAAAATATATTATATGTTTATGCGTACACTATATATACATATTCATCATATTGTCGTTTTGTTATGTATATGCCGTTAGTTGGTTTCTGTGTTATTTTTCGCCATCTGTCAAGACACTACACTAAAATATGTTAGTAACGTTATTTCCTTCGTGCTTAATAGTTACGCAAATGTGACGAAAAATTGGATAGAAAAACTAGTTGTGTACACTCGACAGAGTCGTACCCATATAGTAAGATTCGATAGTGCCCCTGGGAAAAGAACCGAATTCACGCCCCTAAATAAATTGGTAATACGGAAAAAGAGTCATCGAATTTTTGCGGTTGTGTCCCCATTTCTTAAAAATCTAATTAATAAGCAAAAAATGAAAGTCCATCAACTTGCTTTTACAAGATTTCGCCCGTCGAATTTTCGCCCCTCTATCTTAGAAATTTAGTGATAGATTTTACTAAATATCGAATTTTGTTTTCTGTTGCATTCTTGACCTGGGCCAGTTTCACCACTTATCACATATGCAGACAGAGAGGACAAAAAAAAAAACATAATTGTAAAATCAATAGCTTTTTCACTTCGTTCAGAACCTAAAATCAATTAAAAACTATTTATATAAATATTTTTTTTTTTGAATCATAACAGAATAACGAAATCGTTTTTTACAAGACAATATTGTGATATTATGTTAATATGTAATATTATGTCGACAAGTATTACTGCAGGACAAATGTCATCAGTATCTGTTTTAAAGACGACAATACGACTTATTCGACTTATAGCTAAAACAGTATTTAAAAATAATTCTTGGCCATCAAATTTTATGTTGACCAATTGTACCCTCAATCAATTCACAGCCATCTCAAAAATATATATATGTGATATATCGATAAAGTACATAGTTCC